>JAUZSU010170716.1:0-13192 GCA_034780255.1 Parotocinclus maculicauda | reverse complement strand
AAGGGGGTGGTGGGTGTCGTTTGGGTTGCTGTGAGAGCAAAAGCAGACTGGGTCAGGACCAGGACCACAAATCATCAGCATCACAACCAGCAGCATCTTCATTTAGTTAGTGTAATGAGGTTCAAATCACATTACTCTCAGTAGTTGACTTTTAAAAGGTGGATGACTCATCTCTGTAGGTACCGCCAGTTTTGAGATCAACAACTGCCTCAGCACTACCAGGCAAGTAAAAACAGAAAACAGCCTTGAAAAGGCTTTCATTACAGCATCATTTTAATAAATTTTTAAAGCAGAGCAGAAAACAGAAACTGAACAAGATTAATGAAGTCCTGGTCAAATTCACCCGCAACATTATATGCTTAGCTAATTTCTCTAATTATTTTTAATCCTACTGGAATAAGTATACAAATCATTCAGGCAATGAATTTGAACAGTGAAGATGCCAAGAAAGCATGTTTATTCGCTAAGAGAACGGCATTTATGTATTATTCATTTGTAAATACACACTAGCTAACCCCAGGCATCTGTGAGCTTCCTCCTCCAAGTTTGCTGAGCTACCCAATGACAATGCATGAACTTCAGTGTAAAACATGACAGGAGGTTACAAGGAAACATGTGCTAGCAAAAACCCTTTGAGAATGGTAACAAATTTAAATGCAAAATGACTGGTTTTAATCAACAAAAAAGTATAATAGCAAGTACATCTACAGAATTGTTAAATATTAAAATTAAAATCCTAAGCTCCTATGAAGTAAATGTTTTTTCCATTACAGCAATCTACATAAAAAAAACAAGAAAATAAACAAAAATATTACATACCAATATAAAATAGATATAATAAGCCTGATGTTATCCTGGTATCTCATAAAAGTAGGCTGGCTACCTAAAGTACTCAAAACTGAGTCCAGCTTATGTCAAAATAGAGTCAGACTACAAAATCTGTTGTCACAAAAAACTGTGATTTCATCATTATTAGATCGTTTACAATTATACTGAAACTTGAATTTTATATTTCATTATGTGATATTTTATTTTGAAGCACCTAATTTGTGTGAGAAGTATATTATGATGTTTTAAACAAACCAATTTCCCACTAAATGTTTGCTATATTACAATTTATTCAGGACTAGAAGAGTTAATTGCTAATAAACTATATTAGCTTGTGTATATACTGCAGGAAAACCCTAATGGGTTTCAGTATCTGACTCTCAATTTGAATCATCATATGCATAGTAATGTATTTCGCATTACCCAAAACTGTCAAATGACACATTTGTTTGTTGGTAGATCCTTTTAACCACAGTGACTTACAGTTCTTAGATAAAACCAGAACTCAAATAAAATACACCATTTTGAATGCATCCCAAACTGCAATGAATGTCATCATCATAATGACATCATGTAAATGAATGAATGTCATCATTAGTCACTTTTTGTAATGCATAACATGTGATCTGGAAACAATTAAGTTAGCAGACTGGCCCACTGACAAAAAGGAGGGGCATTACAACATGTTAAAATGTAACATTTGACAGTCATGATGTTACGCAGTTCGTTTTATTAACTAACAAACTTTAACTAATGCAGAGTTAAAAGGCCAGCAACAAGCAGCTGAGTCAAATAACTCTTAATAATACAAATGCAAATTCAATAACAAACAAGTGTTAAATGCAAGATGAAATGTAAAGCGTCTGAAAAAAGAGCCTTAACATGCCTAAATTTGGTCCAATTAAAAAGATATAATAGAAAACAGGCAAAATCAGCATGATTTACCAATTCTAAAATCATTTCTATGTGGTCAAGAAATGTAAGTGTGGAGTTATAAAACTTAATTTAGTCAAAACATTATTTTATGTAAACTTTATGATTTGTTAACTGTATACAACCATGAACTTCTGTTTTCTTATTTTTAAAACAATCTCGCACAACAACACTTTTCAATTCAAGCAAACGCCCACTAAATTAATGAAACAATGAACTGACCTTAAAGCGGCACAGGGGATATTTTCCATAGATGAACTCCCACCTGCCGTTGACCTGCAGAGTGAAGTCATCTGGCCTCTCCTGCTTCACTGACCGAAAAACTGTCGCTTTTTTCTTGAGTGCAATGCGCATGAGAGCCACAGGTAAGTCCTGCGGGTCCAACTGCAATACAAAGCTCTCCTTAAAGAGAAAAAGTGAGGAAGGTTATTAATATAAACTCACTTTAAAATAAAAGTAAGGCAGGTCTGCCAAATAACGGTTCACTATTAAGTAAAGTTATGTTACATAAAGGGTACTTTGCTCATACCCCTTAGTTATAATGCACTGTGTTATTTTAAGTCTGGAAAAAAAACAATATGTTTTTTCATACAGTAGTAGACTGCCATGGGGCAGTGTAGGCTAAAATGAATCATGATTATTCGATGTAATTTTGGGAGAATTGTGATTTATTTCAGTCTAACACTAATTATACATCTACTAAAATAAAATTATTATATAAAACAAATGTATAACATAAAACAAAGCTAACATATATGAAATATTAAGTTATTTTAAATACAAAAAAATTAATATTACAATGTAATACAATTACTTTTACAGCTCTATGCAGCTATTTAGTCACAATAAGTCATAATCAAGAGTCAAAATAGGTACATGCATAAACATACCACACAGTATCCAATCAAACAGAGTTAAACCTTAAGGTGGAGTTTATAATTAAATGCATCCACCTCTTTAAAAACACGACAGATATCATTAGTTGTATTGTTCAGAAAGTAATTATTATTATGAGAACTTAACATTAAAATGTTCTTAAAGCACAATGTTTTTAATAGAGAAAGACAGTTGAGAGTTTGATATGCATGTAGTGTTATTAGTTGGCACGCAAGCAGAGTATATGCTGGACTTTTTCCTTGACAAACACACTCTCACTCTGCCTCAGTCTTATTGTACAAAAGAAACACAAAGTTCGAGCTGCAGCAGTGTAGGTGGGGGATTCACAAGCACAAGTGTGTTGTTTTATAAATACGCTACCTTACACAATCCCTCTGTTTAGAAATTCGGGTCACAGAGTCGTATAAGTAAGTGCAGATGTGTTGATGTTTAAAATATGCCATTCTAAAATTAGGCACATTCAGTAGAAGAATGTGCACACATGGGCCATGAGGAAAAACTAGAACCGAGATAAAACTACTATGATGTTGGTAATGCCTACGCAAATCAAAGTTCACAGACTTGCATAGCAGGTAATGTCTGACAATTTCAGCGTACACTACGGGTTTTCACTAACCCATTATATTAATTGCATTTAAAAGGACTATCTTTTTAAAGACTCTGTCCCTGTCATGCTCACATTCTCTGCTAAGCAAAAACTGTATCCAGACTAACCACAGCTATAACTGCCTTAAATTAGTCACTCTTTTAAAAGGTGCAAACATACAATTAAGTCCACTGCGAGATTAATATATATTAAGGCTAAATGAAACATTTTCAGCCCAAAACATTACTATTTGCCTACATTCAAGCATTTCAATGTTGTTCATAATATTAGAATATATATTTTGATATAGCCCAACAGTACACCAACTTACCTCACTGGCCTCAAACTTGACATTGATAAAGATCTTTTTAATGCTGAGTGACTTCCCCCTTTGCCTTTGAGCCACTACAGAGAATGGCTCTAAATCACAGGGAAAGCTGTATTCCATCCACTGATACCATGTCAGCATCTGCCTCTCCTGAGCTTTCTCCTCACAGAAGGAACGCAATTTTATTCGAAACTCATTCACCTCATGGTTCTTCTGGGCATCAAACTCATGCAGACCTACATGTATATAACACAAACACCACCATCAATAACATACACAGAGCAAGTGTACGTTCATTATCAGTGCATCATTTATTTAGGTTACTGTCTCAGTTTATCCTGGTTGAGGGTTGCCAGATTAGTGGGTTCTGGCCCCTAAACCTGGATGGGGTACCAGTCCATCAATCCCCTGTCTGAAGCTATCACTGTTCCAATACTGTGTTTATCCTCCCTCATGCATGGCAAAATATGTCTTTGTGATGCCTGACCACCGAAGGGCCACTGGGTCTTTAACCAAAATCTCTGCAAGTGCAAAGTCAGCCTTAAAGCCATTGTTAAATAGTCCCAGATGTGTGTTCAGGTAAAAAAACAAAAAAACAAAAACATGTCATACACTTACTCCCTATAGCTGTGCGTGTGTGTGTGTGTGTGCGTGTGTATGTGTGTATGTATGTATGTGTATATATATTACACCATGCTGTTTTGCATTTGTTGATAACTGCCTAATCATATTCAGGATCATTACATGTGTTATCTTTGTACTTAAATTTAACTTTATTTTAATTTAAAGCTACTTAAACCCAAAAAAAGAGATAAACAGAATAAGGAAAGCTAAATACGCTGAAAACATTAAAGATATATCATTACTTAAAAGTATTTAACCTCTTTTTTAAAAAGCCTAAATCAATAGGAGGAGACTCCAAACATAGGAGCTTAAAACCTAAATGGGAGGTTCATCAAGGGTAATAAAACATGTCAGCTTGCTTTGTATAGGCTCACCAAAACAAACATGTTTTACTACACATAACCGGTTTAATGCAGCATTTATTTATGATGCCACATGCATGTGTAACTCTGTGTATACTTCACAATCCACAGTCTAGCACAGTCATAGAGTCCCAATATTTTAACAGTGACAGACTGAGACTTGTCCACATGTAAGCTTAGAGCAACACCTACAAGATAGAAGAAAGAAACCAGGGTTGTGGCTGCATGACAGAACCAACCTTTCCCTATAAGCAGGCTGATCTGTGTGTTGATCAGTTTTTCTACACGGTCTCCCTCACGTGCCACCAGCCTGAAGACGGGCATGAATGGTCGCACATCACATAGGCGCCGCTGTTCATCCTCCAGATCTTCCCGCTCGGCTGTCCGGTTGATGCAGGTAAACACGTAAGCATCAGGATCACTCAGGACGTTGAAAAGAGGTTCGTTTCGGGCATTCATCCACACCATCTGAAACACGCGAAGCTAGTTACAATTAAAGTTCACATATGTTCAGTATAAAGTATACACCTTTTTATAGCTACTATCGCATTTAGTTTGCAACGAGCACTTAACCTCATCAATTAGTCAGGAGGAAGTAGGATGTATAATCTGAGTATGAAACATGAGAGTATTTAGTGAGCCGAGATTTTTTTGTACTTGTACAAGATATTCCTTTAGAACATCTAGATTTTTATTTATTCCCCTAAGGAATTTTAAATTTTTTATTTAGTAACTTGATATGCTTTATGATGAAATGAAATGCTTATGACTTGTCATCGTTTCCCAGTCTTGCGTTTTCAAAATGTTTCGAATCAGCACTCACGTCATGTATGATATTTCCACCCTGGTTAAAATGTAATTTAATATTAACATTTCTGCAAATATCAGTCATGTTAAACTAAAAACAATACGTTTAAATAGAAGTCTAACATAACTTTCTAGACAAAAAAACCCACAACAATTCTGACACTGAAGTCCCACTGTTATCTACTGGTATCCAATAGAAGCTAATCTGGTTTCATCATTAGTGCTGTTAAAAGCCTGCTTGCTATTATTGAATGGCAAGCAATAAATAAAAACATTGTTTACAATGACCTGTTTAAGGCTTTTAAACCATCTTTAATGTTTTAAATATGAGTACTAGTTTTCAAGCGAGAACTTTGTCTTGTAAACTACAAAACATTAAAGCTATGAAAATGAATCTTTTTAGTTTTAGCAGGTACCAGTCTGGGCCAACTATATTCACATAACCCAATGATTTCTTTATAAATATGTATTTATTGATTTAATAAGAAACGATTATTCTAGTGATTAGTCAATAAAATACAGGGCACACATTATACTGCAGCAAACCAAATGCGTATTAGACACGTACAATATTTACTTTGCTTTTATTATGAAACCTTACAAAGCAGAACTGAGGGGTCCCCAAGCTTTTTGTACCTTTTTAATCGTGGCAATGGTGTCACTGCACAAAACGGGAAAGCTGAGGTAGATGCCCGTTGGCAGGAGGAACTCCATGGTGACCTCTTCCCGACCCTCCCTCTCCCACACATCCTGCATATCATGGTAAAGTCCTGGTGGCATGGTAGAGGTCGTTCATCTACGGGCAGCCACACTGCTCAAAACAAACAACCACTGGTGTTGGCAAACATTCGCAGCAATCTCTCATCCTCGATACGAACCAGTGAACCAAAAAAATTCAAATATAAAAAGTCTAGATGATTCTCAGTGTGTATGTAGCTCTGAGAAAGAAGCAGCACTGTATGAGCAAACACTGAATGGCATGTTCTCATTGTACAAGTGCTTTATCCTGGCAGCAATGTGTTATAGCCTATTAGTATAAGCAAAGCTCCCAGTGCCAGTAAACTACAGGCTACCCTTAATGTAGCTACACAACTACTCCCAGTTACCATACGAAGTTTGACAGAGTGTATTTAGTAGTAAGTATTTTGGTGGGAAGATATAAATCCAAACAGCAGGCCTACATTTCTCGGACTAAGCAAATTATTTACAAACATAGACCTGTGATTAATTACCAATCTACCCATATTAAATGATCAACTAATTATTATGAATTCGAATATCATGAAGTCACAGTCATTAGTACTTAGCAAGCATTAAATGAAGCTTACATGAATAGACAAGCACAGTCAGCCATGCACACATATTCCTTTGTGATTCAGGGCTCGGACTTTCTCAGACTCTATACAACGTTACAGCCATCACAGCACCGATCAGAGGTCCCTGATCACAAACATGTGGCGTATTTTCGGACATACAAAAGCAGATCGACAGACACATCACCGCCACATTACATTTCTGTTACTGAGTTACTTGCGTGTGCATTAAACTGACTCACGACGACGAGAAACAGTTTAGCAAAAATCAAACGCCAGTCTTCGTGCGTCAGAGACGAGGAGCCGGCCTGAGTGATTTAACACTGATCTAAAAAACAAAACAAGGATGAGAATTAAACCGTATCACCTTGCCTGTACGAGCCTCGCCGTTTGCTTAATTAGTCCATGGTTTACAAAAAAAAGATGTTTCCGCGGTCCGACTGAAACGGAATGTTTTTAGCCTCGGAAATGTCGGACTGATCCTCAAACGCTGCAGTCTGACAGATTCTTCCAAATGTGAATTCGTCGTGTCGCTGATATGTCACTTACTGCTCCAGTTATCTTTACTGATTGAAAAGTGGGGAAGTGACAGCCTAACCCGGTTCATGCGTTCCGCCCTGTTAGGGTCCGTCTTAGAAATGCGGCTGAAAACGAAACTATACAATGCCTGTGTTTCCTTCAATATGTCTGTTATATTATTGCATATGTTCGATTGGGCATGTATAAGTATTTTCGTTTGTACTGAAGTTACGTACAATTAAAATTAACGTTCCTCTATAAGGAAGTTTATACATTACGGTTTACGTTTTTCCTGTAGGTGCACACATTGGTGATAATCCCTACAACTCACTGAAACTGAATGGTAAGCGTCAGTGTACGGCTTGATTAAGTTGTAACGGCCAGCATTCTCCTGCCATCTTTCAGGAACCTTCTTATCAACTTACACAGAAGTGTGTTCCTGTGACTTTCAGAAGGAAATTATATTTCTATAACACTGCCTAATTTAGTTTATGATTATGAGCTAATAGATTAAAAACACAAATACACACGCGCATATATATATATATATACACACACACACATACATACATACACACACACACACACACACATATACACACACTGACCGTTTTTACTCTTGTGGTCGAATTCCAGTAAACTAGCTGCTGATGCAAGAATAATTTTCGAAGTTTGCATAAAACCTTGTAATGCAGAAGTTGACGTTCACACAGTGGGGTGATATGTCATTATCGTGACATTTTTTTAAATTATCATCAGGCTTTTAGACTTATACTGTAACTCACTATAAAAAGTGGTAAACATCCATTTTTGATTCCTGTTTTCAGATGTAACCAGAGTAGTGTGCACAAAAATGACTGGGACCAGACTAAACTCAGATAACCAAAACCATTAAAGAGCATCCTTAATTATTACATCATTTATCCACACTTACTTGTTGATTGACTTTAGTTTTAAGTATCCAATATACCACTTTAAACCATAATAGCAGTTATTCATCATATTAAATTTACATTACTGCCTGCAACCAACCATTATTACTGTATTTGTAAAAAACATATGCAAGTGAGAGCATATCAGATGCTATAAACCCAGAGCTGTTTAATCCACATGCATTACATATAAATGATAAATGTACACATATAAAAGTGACACAGTGCAGACTAAATACCCCAGCGTTAAACATGAACCACTGTTCAGTGAGGAATAGCTTGCAGCTGGTGAAAACAGGAAGTGTGTGTGCAGAACAGAAACTCCAAGTCAAATAAGGCTCTCTTACACCCCCACCCACTCAAACCACCCCCATACCCCACCCACTCATTCCCTCACTCATTTTTGTTAATCACATAGAGACAAACTTATCCAAACTGCAAATTGCATGATATATGTTTCTGGGAAAATTTTGCACATATAAGGCATGTAACTGACAGTAAAATTGGAAATATCTAAATTATTGAATATCTATACAATTATTGAAATAACTATTAAAAAATATTGCTACTCCCAAATTGCCCATATAGCCAACCATAATTTTAACCAGGGACACAAATTGCATAAACATATGCAAACGCATTTACTGCTGGCCCTCTTCAGATCTCCTGCAAATGCAAACCTTAAGGATATATAATTATCTTATTACTCAAGAGAACATAATATTTAAGACATTCTTTACATAATTCAATTTAGACATTTCCGTAAACAATTTCCAACATGAGGATTTATTATTAATCATTTAACACCTGCACTTTCCAAAATAATCACTCTTAAAATAGACCTATAAAGCATATTATAGCAGAGCATAAGCATAAAAGTGAGTACTTAAGGGCGTACTGACTTGTTTAATAGGGAAGCAGTGGTTACCTGGTACTCTCAGAGTTGGAACTCGCAGTTTTGTGGTCACTTATACACCAATGGTCTTCCTTGCACTTACGGACCTACTTAGACATGGCACCAGCAGGTAGTAAAATGGTAAGTGGTAAAACATTGTGGTACCACCACACTTACATCAGATGCACATGTTTTTACTTCACTGCTTAATAAACAAATATGCAAATTGCAGATATGACATAAGATCAGTTTAGTTTAATTGTCAGATGTTCTAGCTTTCTGAAGCATGCTTCAAACCAAGTTAATTTAATTATTTTAAACTATGGAATATTAAAACAAGAACAAATGATAGAATCAACCAAAGAAAACCACTCAAAAATTTGTATTTTGTTGCTCTTTGTTTAATTTTTATGACAGCTTGACTTCCTAGAGACACAGACCTGACTAAAGAAAAATAAACAATATTCTGCATAAATCTGGCTCTAAACCTTTTTTAATAGTATTTGACAGATTAGTGTTCTTGTCTTTTGTGTATTTTGTGTTTAAAATGTAATTTTAATTCAACCATACATTTACAATTGGAACGAGTGATTCAGTAATCCAACGTAACACTGCATGATTCCATTTAGTCTTCTACTGGATCTGAAAAAGTGTACTATTAATTAAAAACAATATTTAGATACGATTAATGTGAATATTTAGATGTCACATATACTTGTTTGGTGTGTTATCTGTCATTACTTAATTAGGTGTAAAGTAGACATCTGGGTGAATATATTCCAAGTGTCATAATTCCAGAATTTCTGCCAGCTGTTGTACTTGAAAGTTTGTTATGTACATCAGTGCTGCAGATTAACTCATTGCCATTTTTACTACTGACTTGATACCTACTGACGGATGTTAAATTCAATTCAGTTCAATTCAAATGTATTTATATAGCGCTTTTTACAACAGAGCATTGTCTCAAAGCAGCTTTACAATCTTATATTATCTTAAAAAGCCAATCCCAAATTGAGCAAGTCTAGGTTAACAGTGGAAAGAAAAAACTACATTAATGTAGAAGGAAGAAACCTCGGGAGGACCAAGGCTCAAAAAGGGATCCATCCTTCATGGGTCACCTAGATGTTAATTGAATAATTACTTAAAATTCTATTTAAATAATAGTAAAATTAAGTAAATAATATATAAATAATGTAATACAATTCAAACTAAATAACTAAATAGATTTTATATTTGTATCTGTTTATATTATTATATTATATATTTATATTATATTATTATATGTAATACAATTACCAGTCAAAAAGGTGGACCTCATATGCTGACATGTCGTGTTTATATAAACAGGAGTTAAACGGTAAATTTAAGTACAAGTACTTCATCACTATCACCACAGGAGGGCGTGTATTACCTCATTTAAACGTTCTAGGTGTGTCACTAAAGTCATTTACCTGTAGTAGAATGTGTAAAAGATGGCTCTGTTTTCCCCACTTTTTTAAGAACCTGGACCCAGAAGGTCAAGAAGAGAACTGCTTCAGATATCTAAAACCACCGATCCTTACAGCCCTGTCTATGCTAAATGGAGTTTGCATTGAAGGTTACCAAATCTGCTGCTACAAATAATTATTTTACTTAAAGTCCGTTTTTACATTAAACGCAAGATAAAATAAATTGTTTATAGCACCTCGTTTAGTTGTAAGTTATAGGTGTATCCACTGAATTACAGCACTCAAATAATTTCTGACGGAAAAGGTTAACTATAAATACGAATTCTGCAGATTAAATGTTAAGCCTTTCTATACTTTCCATGGGAAATAGTAAAATAGCAGGTAGCATAACTCTTTATTACTCTTTATTATAAAAACTAACAATATGTTACAAAATGTGACGTC
Source organism: Parotocinclus maculicauda (assembly GCA_034780255.1). Taxonomy (NCBI): domain Eukaryota; kingdom Metazoa; phylum Chordata; class Actinopteri; order Siluriformes; family Loricariidae; genus Parotocinclus; species Parotocinclus maculicauda. The sequence goes on along the minus strand of JAUZSU010170716.1, from coordinate 2,276 downwards.
AGAGCAAGTATTTAAATGAACGAATTACAAAAGCAACGTTTTAACATCTTTTGCAAGTGACATAAAAAGCTGTTCTAAATATAACCAAGAAGTTCTCAAAAGTAAACAAAAAATAAATAGCAGGTTTTAAAACAGTATTCTAATTGTTATTTGTGGCACATACCTTATCCAAACAGGGTAACAAAAGTAACAACGTTGACTATTCAAAATACAGAAACCTTTACTAATACGGTGTGGGTCTTTTTTACAACTTTATCTAATACTTTGTAAACTTACTAACCTTGTATACATTTTGCCAAAAACTGGAGTCAAACCATTAGCTCACATCAGCGGTAATGCTGTAGAATTTGTGAATTCACTTTCAGTCATTAAGTCTCAATGCTCGAGTGTCAAATGAACTGGGTCGACTTAAGAACAGAACAGAAAAACGCAATCTCTCACATGGCTGAAATCATTGCTATGATCTGTATTAAAGTAATTTAAACATGAGTTCAGTCGAAGCTGTGATCCAGTTCAGCCTGACTGTACGGATGCTGCGCTGCGTAGTTACTGATGGGAATGCTGCTCCCACTCGGGCTCTCCGGAGCAGCCATGCCACAGAGCGTGCGCCCGCTGTGGGGAGCCAGTGCGTGTGGAGGCCGCTGGTATGACTGGTATGATCCGTAGGACGGGTGCACATGGGCGCTTGGGTAATAAGTGACGGGAGAGCTGGCGTAGGTGTTCGGGGAGGACGGACGCACGTTCCCGCTGCTGTGTGAGTGCTGGAAGCCGTAGGCTGAACCTGTCGGGACGCTCCACGCGCTCAGTGGGCTCTGCCAGTACACCGACTCGTGGAAGTAAAAGGGGTCTGTAAAGTTCACGGGTGATGGTGGGTAGGGTAAAGTGGGAGATCGGTAAGCTCTCCTCACGCGCCTCCGTCGCCGGTAGTTACCTGTATCGAACATGTTTTCAAAAGCGGGATCGAGAGTCCAGAAATTGCCTTTCTTCTCCCCGCCTCCTCCTCCGCTGTCCCGAGGCACTTTGACGAAACATTCATTGAGACTGAGATTGTGGCGGATGCTGTTCTGCCATCCCTTCTTGTTCTTCTCGTAGTAAGGAAACTTAGACATGATAAACTGGTAGATCCCATTCAGGGTGAGCTTCTTCTCCTCGCTCTCTCTGATGGCCATCGCAATCAGCGCCACGTAGGAATACGGCGGTTTCTCAGCCGTTTTCAGCTCCGTGCCGCGATCCAAACTGCGGTTCTCATCCTCCCCGGTGGTGGACACCGTGTCCAGAGAAATTTCCAACTGCTGCTGGTGCGTACAGTCACTAGATCCGTCCTCCATAGTTGTAGTGGTAAATCAGATCTGAACCAAGAATTAAAAGGTTAGAAACACCTCACTCGTCGAATAAAAGTATGACCAATCGGCGCAGGTGTGTCAAGTCCCTCCTACAAATAAAACTTCACATTCCCACGATCGAGCCCCAGACGCGGTAGGTCAAAAGTTTGAGGTGACACAAAGGTCGGAGACATATTTTGTCTCAATGTAACATACAGCACGCAGAGCACCCTTTCATACAGAGCGATATTTATACACCTGCAATAACTTCAGGACGGCATTTATCTTTTAACTTCTATTTATTCTCTTATACTACCCCCACCCATCACTGCGTCATATCTTTGATGCTCAATCAAACTGTCCACAGCCCCAACTTTGTATTTAATCCAACTAAAAAGGTCTATTGTCGGTTTCATTACTGTTGTGCAATTTGTTTAAATATTTTATCTGGGATTACCTGAATCTGTTATAACTGTTTTGTAAACCTTATTTGATCATGTATAGGCCTACAACGTATACAGTATGTTCCATAATACTATTTATACTTTCGAATTAATTCACTATATTTGCAATTTGATGTATACTAATTTCCGTTATGAGCACATTTATAACATTTATCCCACACCTTTATCCAAGTAAGTGTCATCCATGCCAAGAACCTACACTGAATGCCTGTGACGTTTGATCCCTCAGGCGACACTGCATTAAAATATGCAGGCATCATTCTGTACTGGATATTACCAGACGGGCTCAGGAACACTTCAGAAAACCATTGTTAGTGAACACAGTTCGTTGCTCCATAGAGTTAAAACTCTACCATGCAAAGCAAAAGCCATATATCAACAACATCCAGAAACATCGCTGGCTTCTCTGTCAGTCTATCTCAGCTGATCTCAGGCCCAAAGTGGAAAAGTGTCCTGTTGTCTGAGTCCACATTTCAAATTGTTTTTGGAA
>JAUZSU010170705.1:0-13192 GCA_034780255.1 Parotocinclus maculicauda | reverse complement strand
CCGATCTTTACATACATTCACAAAATCTAAATCAAACTCTCATTCTTTGTTTCAGTGTGAAACTGCAAATAGCTGAGCCAAAAGGCAAATGTCTAGAGACGACACACATCCACCTGTCCCTACTGACTGTTGTTATGGGTGGTAGGAGCTCAGGTAATGGTGCCATACTGCTGATGTAATTTGCTGTAACAGATGCCAAACAGCCCTACAGCTACTATAACACTCTCACACTGTTATTGTTGTGACTGTGTAGCCATTTCGATTCTCAGGTGTACACTGAAGCCGCCAACAGAAGAACAGAGCAAGCAGGCGGAACTGAGCGAGCAGCCTAAGTTAAAAAACACGCCTACACACAAAAGCACACACTGAGTGGGTCTAGTGCAAGCTTATACATTCCCATGCACCCCCTCAGGCAACACACATGCTGGGGGAAATTGAATTCTTTAGAGAGAATTACTCAATAGCCACTTATTTAACACACTCAAAGAATAAAAACCTGCAAAAGTTGGATAACTATATACTTGATTTACGCTAGTTACAATATGGAAGTTATGTGAAAAAGTGAAAGTTCATGAATCAAATCAATAGCAACTTAATGTTTTGGTACACCATGGAGGAAAGGTAGCAAGCACAGTATTCACACTGGGGATCGGTGAAGTGATCAGAATCTATCTGCAGATATAAACAGAAAAGTTTGTGACTGTAAGCAAAATCGTTTATGTGTGTGTGTGTGTGTGTGTGTGTGCGCAGAAAGCATCTGCAAGGGCATATGTACAGTAGGATCATTACAATGATTTGGCTTTCACTCCAGAACTCATGTCAGTTTAGACTATAAACATCAGTCCTTTTATCTACAGATAATGCTGATGGAAACAATGTTTTAGTTTGCATAGTCAGTAGTTCTTTGACTTGTCTTAAAAGCCATAAACATATTAAATTACTTTGTTTTAGTACTTTTTGTATTAGTATGTTTTGGCAAAAGTCTTCAGCCAACGTTAGATTACATATAAAAATGTTTGGTATAATGACCATAATTATTACTTAATCTCTTTATTAGAATACAATGATAAATACATTAAATTAAAATACAGAAAAAAAATCTGAAACAAAAGATTTATACAGGCCTCAGTGGCAAGTACTTAATGTGACCCCCCTACATGAGTCATAGTAGCATCTGGCAGATCCAAGTTAACCCTTCTAAAGCCTGTTTGGAAGGTTAGCATAAAAAAACGCTGCTTTTTTTGGAAACCAAACTAGGGTTACTGGTAAGATATGCTAAAACCCACATAAACTGGAATATAGATCAGTTGAAAATAGAATCATGGACAGACAAACATTTATGGAGTTTTTCTTTTCCACGCAAAGCTTGATTTGGTAAGTACATTTTTTTAATCCAAGCTCAAAGGAGAAATGAACATTTAATTGGTTCAATTCATGAATCCAACCACTCCCCCCACCCCCACCCATCCCCTCCCCTCCTCTCCCCTCCCCTCTCCACCCATCCCCAAGGAAGGAAATGGACATTCTGGCATCTCTCGATTTAGGTGCCCTTTTAAAGGCCTCTGATAGTATCTAAGAACATTCCTCATGGCATATTTTAGCCAATTAACTTCATTCCTTCAATGTATGGGCAATAATTATGTTTAAACTGCAGGGGCCATGCTTAGACTTTTGATACCATCTGTGCATGTATTGTGAAAAGAGTAACCAGTAAACGGCTCCCAGAAAGCATCTACAGTTTGTGTGTAATGTGTGTCTCCTAGCTCTGTTTCCTTCTAAACAATTTAGTGTATCTCATAATTTTTTACACCCATGTTTTATTACTACAATGTTTTAGGTATCTCTATGATATGCAGTTATGTCTTTAGGAATCCAGAGGTTTCTAGATGACTTTCTCCTCCTCTCTACACTTTACAATCCCGCATTCATGTGCATAATAACTAAACTACACTGCTCACAAAACACAGGGCATATTTTATTATGGGATATTTCATTTTGAAGTATCCTCTAATTTTGTAAGCAGTATATTAATATTCTTACTTTTTATGTCTGATAATTTACCACAATACACTTGCTAAAACAGCTAATCTAATGGTGGCCTAAGACTTTAACCCAGTGTTGTAATTAATACTAATAAAGTTAAATATATTATTACACAAAAGAAGGCTCTGTGATCTAAGATACTGGAAGGCCTGGGTTGTGCTTGGCAATTGTCTGTGCTTGGGGGAGGAAGATCATGCCCAGTGCTATCTAAACTCCCTGGGCATAATTAGTGTAAGTCATTCATGCCAGTAATCAGTATTTGCCATAATTGTCGTCATAACGTATTTGCTTACAGTTGAAATATTTCAAAGAGAGTGAATGATTTCAAATGTAAGTATAAGGTAAATGTATCCGCATACTATATAAAGTAGTATCTACAGTGGTACTATATCGTTATTTTGTCCAAGCACTTGAGAAAACCAGACATAAAACAACAAGCTTTCAAAAAGGTAAGGTTGTATACATGTGTGGGAGATTTGTTTTCTGACATATTCAAAGTCACATCTAATTTCCTATGCCTGAGCCTGTCTTCTGTTAGCCTGATGGCACTGTACACAGGCACAAAACCCACATGTCTGAACACATCAGGTTGTGTAGAATGCTGTGATTCTAGTGGATGGTGAGTCATTAGTGGTGTCTTCTTGGGTACTGTTGGAGGAGGTGAAGGACAGCAGGCATCTGCCATTGAGTCACATGCTGAAATTTAACACAGTGCTCTCAGATCACAGCTACGAGCCAGCGATCTATCACGTACACATACTAAAGCATGATCTCTCATACTGTGCTTGCCATTTGTTACAGGTATGCAAGATGTTTCTGAAAGTTTCTAGAGAGTTGCTAATGGTTTGGTGAAGTTTTACTTTCTGGAAGTTTCATTGAAGCTTTCTGAATGTAGTCAGGTATTTATGGAGCGTCCTTTAAGGTGTACTAGAGGTTCAATGAAGGCTGTTGATGGTGGAACACATCTATAATGATTTTATAAATTTTGCATGAGATATACAGGGATTAGACAATGAAACTGAAGCACCTGGTTTTGGACAAAGGTTTGGCTATAGCAGATCGGCCGTATTTATTGACCCTGTGGATCCTGACGGACAGTTCTGGTGGAAACATGCGGTGAGGTGCACACATTTAATTCTGCCATGATTTGGGCAGCCATGGTTTTATGTTTTTTGGATACAATCCGGGTTAGCATCCGGACATCCCTTTCAGACAGCTTCCTCTTGCATCCACAGTTAATTCTGTTGGATGTGGTATGCTGACATTATCCTGGATACCGTGGCTCTTGATACATAACAAAGACTTGCTGTCGTGGTCACAGATGCGCCAGCAAGATGTGCACCAACAACTTGTCCTTTTTTGAACTCTGGTATGTCACCCATAATGTTGTGTGCATTGCAAAATTTTAAGCAAAACTGTGCTCTTACCCTGCTAATTGAACCTTCACACTCTGCAATTAATAAAGATTGGCCACCAGGCTGGTCCAATTTAGTCCATGAAACCTCCCACACTAAAATGACAGGTGTTTCAGTTTCATTGTCCAACCCCTGTATGTAAACAGGTAATCTTTATTGTTGAAAGTATTTGAACGTGCTATTCAAATATTCAGAGGCAAAGTAGGTACACTGTAGATTCACTAAATCTATTGGCTTATATTATGCTAAACAATCAACAGTGACAATGTTGAACACATTATGTTTTAAAAAATAATTATCGTAATGTTTAGGTTTTGTCATGTAGGTTGTGGAATGGAGGTTGTAAGGTGAAGTTTTTTTTTGTTTTTTTTTTAGAGGCAGAGTTACGGGGTGTTATAGGGGGTAGTTTAGGTTTTATCCGAATTGGACTAAATCTATTATTAATGTGCTGACAGTTTACTGTACAGTAGGTGTGGTTAGGGCAATTTGCATTTCTGAATAAATGAAAAATTGTAAAAGCTTTGTTTAACTTGTGTGATACCGACAGAAAATGGTTTAAATTTAATCCAGTTACATTAAATAATCTTAAAGGATTAACCCATCAGATCTGCTAAATACTGGGCTGGCACTTGAAATAACATCAGCTGACACTTGAAATGATGCCTACAGTATTGTATTGGAGAAAGCTAGGAATGGTGTGTCCCTAAAACTTGTAAATCATTTCAAATGTTTATTTTTTAAGAAGCACTGACAGCATGTTGTTTACAGGAAATGCAGTAAAGTGAAGAGCACAGTGTTCTTACTGTATCTGTATTAGTTCCTCAGGTGAGATGACAAACAGGTTGTCACATCCTCTCTTACTCAGCTCTGCTTTTAATAATTGTATGCTAAAGTAGGAGACAGTAGCAACTGTCATATAATATATACTATATTATACACTCAGTCACTCACTCACCCATTTTTACACGCTTGATCCTGATAAGGGTCACGGGACAGCCGGTGCCAAACCGGCGTAATAGTGTGCAAAGCAGGAAAAACATGGGTACTAGGTTCACTTTAGAGACACCAATTAACTTAACGCACATGTATTTGGACTTTGAGGGCAAACCAGAATACCCGGAGTAAACCAGCTTAGACACAAGGAGGACATGCAGACTCCAACCAAAAAGGACCCAAACCCCCTCACCTGGGCAATCCAATAAGTACAATTAAACACAGCTGTACTCCAGTGAAAGAGTAGAACCATCTCAAGAAGGATAAGAAGAAATGGAAAGTTTGTTAGTTAAATATGAGTCACAGCAAAGGGTCTGAATACTTATGAACATGTGATATTTCAGTTTTTCTTTTTTAATAAACTTACAAAAATTTCTACAGGTCTGTTTTTTCTGTCAAGATGGGATGCTAAGTGTACATTAATCAGAAATTAAATAGATGTTTTTTTTACTTTCCGTACCCACTGTATGACTGTTTAGGATGACAAAAACAGTGACCAGGATGGCCTGTCTGCTTTCACCAAGAAGGGTTTTTTTTAATAAGCAGATAAGGAGCAGCATACAAAGTGATCGAGACAAAATGGAAAAGGCCACATGTGCACAATTTTTATGACCAAATTAGGATACACAGGTATTAGGATACACAGGTATTCCTAAGAGATCGTAACATAACCAATGAAAATCAATACACGGTAATTGAAATTATAAAACTTTAGAAAAAGCCATACAGAATACTGATAAAGGATATGCCACTACCAAATTTAATAGGAGCATAGATAATGTGATTATCATTTTCATTCAGAGTATGCCTGGTTACAAAATGATCAAATAGAGATAAGTCGTTATCATCCAGACAGTGTCATCCAACCCTAAATCTAATCTCTGGTGTTTTTGTTAGCTCACTGAATAAGCCATTGGACTATTGCCCTAACAGTTGAGAGTTCAAGTCCCAGTCCAGCCAAGCTGCCACCCTTAATGCTTTATTGCTTTAGATTGTATCAGTCGTGATTTGCATTTAGAATAAGGGCATGTGATAAATGCTGTGAGTTTAATTCAGTTTTAAATGTAAATACAACTGATTTTTCATAGAAAACATGAATAACCTCTTACTCAAGACTAGGCTCTGTATTTCTATAGAGCTGTGCCACCAGTAACCTACTATACTTAAAGGCAATTTAAGTAAATGGCTTTTTATCTCATTCTACACCCCCAATTTGATTGTATTCACTCGTTAATTAAGAGATTATACTTTAGTTCATTTTATGTATGTTTGAACCCTAGAAGCTGTGAGCTAGTGACAAACTTGCATGAGACCCTGAAGGAGACCCTGTTCAGCAAAAATTCACTACACATCATTAATCATTACATCATTTAAAGTAGATGGGATTTTGAACATACAGGAATCTCACACAAATTTAGAGGTGAACATGAAATTAGGGATGTATGGTTCCTGTCCTCTGAAAATTCCTTGAATGAAATGCATATAGATATTCGGCTATGACACTATCCGAACTATAACTCTATATGGCAGCATTACCAAACATCATCTCAGTTCTTAAGATCATTAAAAGCTTAGATCAGTTAGCTAGTCTTGCAGGCTACAATTATCTACTATAATACAATACAGCAAGGATAGGCCTAATGTAAAGTGGTGCAGGTCACACATCCACACATCATGGACTACTGGTTGGGAACCACTGGTTAAGATGCAAATAAAAAGCGTTACATGGTCAGATTTCTTCAGCCAGCCATCCCCAGGATCTCCACAACCAACCCACTCCTCCCTGCAGATCCGAGTTTATTCTCAAACATTACCCTGTGGAGTGTATTAACTTAAACTTTAAATGTTGTTTTTTCAGGCAACTGAACATTTGCATGACTATGTTAAACGTCTCCAACAGTGTTTAAAGCCATTTAGTCAGTCATTTATGGGTAAACCCGGATTCGCTTCACTGCACTAAACATCTGTGATGACATCTGTGTCAATTCATGCCTTTTTGCCTAATTGTGCTGTATGGGCATGTACAGTATCAGGTGGTGTTGAAGTATGAACAAGACATGACAGAGCTCCCTATTAAATGATACAACACCTACCTTCACACCACTATGATGTTAAGCACTCATTTAATCACCAGCCCCAGTGGAACACCAGCCAGCTTGTTACCATTCAGCTGGTTATTATAAATTACAAATTTGGCCCTATAACAGCAAATAACTGTTGGGAAAGTTTATACTGTTTTTTTCCTGTTCTTACACAGGCCACTTTGTCCAATTTTGAAGATGTTTTTGCACAGAAAATCCCTGAATATCCCATGATGATCCTGGAAGTTAAATGAATAGAGCTGGATGATAATTAAACAAAATCTAAATAATTTTTAAAGTAAATCATGCTGTCACATTTATTTTTTCCAAAATGGCATTCATCTGTTTTATAGTGTCAGTGGGCTCTCTTTTTATTTGCATTTTATTTGTGCCACACATAGACTCATCTGTATGCAATTTAACCCCTTAGACATGATGGATTTAAAACAACAGAACACACTGGAACAATTACCTATTCTATAGAGATTCACTAAAGAGGCGATCAATATGTTCTACAAACATTTGGTACTTATCATTCTCTTAACATCTTTTAAACTGGAAACTGAAAACACATACCAAGTACAAATATCAAGAGTGCAAACGTGCCATTGTGTAAATGTACTGGGAAAGGTACAAGGTAGTACAAATGCAGCCAGAGTGCCAGTTGCCATCAAGCATAGCAATTGCTTTGGGGATAAAAGAGACACGGAGTCTTTTAGTTCTTCTGAAACGACGACCGTAGTGCAATAGCTCAAACTCCCTCTGGGATGGATGGTCCAGGCAGTCCAATATAGAATTTGCCCTCCTGAGGACAGGCCTGTAATTAATGTCCAAAAGCTTAGTCTGGCTCCTCCTTAAGATCCTGCTTCGAATAAGTCAAGTCTTTTCTTATTGGACCAATTCGGATTTATAAACTATGCAGCAAAACAAAATGGTAAAACAAATTAAACATGGCTTCTATGAAAAAGAGTATTCGTCTCTGCATAAATATTCAAATAGCCCACTTTTCATTTCTTTAGTAATTAGCCTATAATGGAGCTTTTATAGGTAGCTTTAGTGTGGTATTTGAAACACAGTTTTTTATCAAGAGTAACAGTCACATGTGTGTAGCACTAAGTCAATACTATTTCCTTTAATAACAAGTAATGAGCCAGTGAGCACAGCTGACCATAAGTATATCATCAGAAAACTTCAGCATGTGCCTGTCATACTCCACCTGATACATTTGTCTGCAAAAATATTTTTCCTAGGCAGTGACATGAGTCTGAATTAGCAATCCAACCAGTCAAAATTAAAATAAGGTGACTATCTTTTGTGTAAATCAACAAAAACATCAAAACAAAATCCACTGTTACTCAAAAGGATGTAATGCTATTACCAGAAAGTCTGCCTCTTTATTGAATAATTTATTTAATAATATACAATAAATATTGATCCGAGTAACTGTTACAGAGGGTCTACAGTCAATAAAAAAAGTGGAAATACATCCTGGGCAGGTACCTACATGGACATGCAAAAACAAGCCAAATGCCGTTCAGAGATAATGAAGGTCTATACCAGGCCTTCTCTAACTCTGTGGCACCATCATGACATCCATCACCAATATTCCATATATAATGCAAGTAATCAATAATGCAAATTACATAATCTGTGAATTGTAATTTACATTGAGTGCAATTACTGTGTACTACAGAATCGCTGTATTGTGAGACACTGTAACCCTTACCAGGGACAGCGGAAGTGTGTATCCTGAGATACAAATCCAGGAAACATATCCATGACCAAATTTTTGTGACAGATTGAAACAAACATCCCTGTGATCACTTTCAATCAGGGAAATGAGAAGCAGAGATAGGCTATGTGGAAGTTGACACTGCACAACATTGTAAGTGCTGTGAAAGGAGAACAAATTGAGCAGAAGCAGAATTTAGTCAAGGTCAAAGCTCATGAGGCAAACAGAAATGTTAGAGCACAATTTTCAGAGATAGTGATGGCACAGCCTCCGTTCAATGACATAAAAACCATTATGTTATTGTTCTTAAAAGCTCCATTTAGCTTGCGGTATCAGCCCGAGGCTACCCACAGGACAGGTATTATAGACCAAATGGAATGGTTATTATGCACCATTTAAAGTGAAGATGCTAGATTTAATGGTTCTCAGAAGACAGACATCTCACCTAAAGATATTTGAGGGCAACTCCATTCCCTATGCACATAATGAGGCTTATTGTTGGGGAGCAGCATAGATATCCTGTAAGGCCTGTTCACATTTAAAGTTAATTAAAATGCAGTCTCTCTCCCTTGAATTTATCTATTCACAATGATGTCACCACACATACACTGTTTTTTCATACCTCCAAAGAACCTGGTATATAACCATATATATTTATATGCAGTGGGGAAAACAAGTATTTGATACACTCACTGTCGATTTTGCAAGTTATCCCACCTACAAAGAATGGAGAGGTCTGTAATTTTTATTGTAGGTACACTTCAACTGTGAGAGACCAAAGATCTGTCTAAGGACACCAGGAACATAATTGTAGAGCTGTCTAGAAGAGAGCGTCAGACTCCATCGGGTGACCTCTCAGGCAAGACTTCGTCTGTTGCCTCGAAGATGACTCGGATCCTGTCTCACTGCCGTACCCTGCATCCTAGCTCGACACTCGACTGGATGATGGCTACTCGGGATGCTGCGGGCAAGGTTCCCAGGCCGGTTGGTGTCCCCAACGATCCGTGAGGTCTCAGCTCCAAGCGCTGGACCTGGACGGGCCCTGGACTCTTCATGGAGGTCTCTGGACTTTGCTTACATCTGATTTACTTTTTCTGTCTCTGCCTGACCAGTTGCATTTCTTTTTGTTTTTTTATTTGGTTGTCTGTCCGTGGATACTGCATTTTGGGTTCCGCTTCTCATTTTTGTGGGGATTCAGCGCAACCAGGGTTTGTCTTGTGGGATCCAATCCCATATGGGAAACAATCCCATATTGAAACATGTGTGTTTGAAGCTGGGAGGCAGACAGGCAATTTTAGCATTGTAGTGAGAATCAATACACTATCACAGTGTATGCATGGAGCACACTATCCTTCAGAGGTGCCATCATTTAAATTATTTTTTCCTGACACAAATGCTGCTGAAAGGGTACAAAAAGCTGATGAGCATCCTGGAAGACTTCATCATAAGACAGAGATGAGAGTTTAGGTGTGTTGCCTCCTGTATTTTAGGTCTAAAATATTTGGCATGCATAAGGTCATACAGGGCTAAATTTACCAATTGGGAGCAATGCTTTGTGGTACAGAATTCTGCTTGGAATAAGCCTTATTATGATTTTTATGAGCTAGCCCTCTGTATCTGCAGGGGACTGGTTGCAGGACATCCTGCAGATCCCAAAACCCATGAATGTTGCCATTAAAACCTTTATATAAAATAGTAGAATATTTGCACACAACCTATCCACATATCTACAGTATCTCACAAAAGTGAGTACACCTCTCACATTTTTGTAACTATTTCATTATATGTTTTCATGGTTTAACACTGAATATATGACACTTTGAAACAATGTAAAGTAGTCAGTGTACAGCTTGTATAACAGTGTAAGTTTGCTCTCAAAATAACTGAACACACAGCCAATAATGTCTGAGCTGCTGGCAACAAAAGTGAGTACACCCCAAGTAAAAATGGTCTAATCATGCCCAATTAGCCATTTTCTCTCCCCGGTCTCAGGCGAGAATGGGAATCAGGTGTGTTACATTTTGTTATCGCTCTCAGGTTGGCTTTTGAAAATAGACGTAGGAGTGCTGCCAGCATTGCTGAAGAGGTTAAAAGGGGTGGGGGGTCAGCCTGTCAGTGCTCAGACTGTACGCTGCACACTGTATCAAACTGGTCTGCATGGCTGTCGTCCCAGAAGTAAGTCTCTTCTTAAGATGATGCTCAAGAATGCTTGCAAACAGTTTGCTGAACACAAGCAGACTAAGACACGGATTACTGGAACCATGTCCTGAGACAAAGATTATTTGGTCCAGATTGTTTTAAGTGTGTGTGGTGGAAACCAGGTAAGGAGTACAAGTCAAGTGTGTTTTGTTTACTGTCAAACATGGTGGTGGAAATGCCATGGTTTGGGGCTTCATAAGTGCTGCCAGCTGTGGGGAGCTACAGTTCCTTTAGGGAAAAATGAATGTCAACATTTACTGTGACATACTGAAGCAGAGCATGATCCCTTCCCTCTGAAAACTGGGCTTCCAATATTAAAACATCCCTAAATACACCTCCAAGATGACCACTGCCTTGCTAAAGAAAATGAGGGTAAAGATCAAGCATGTCTTCAGACCTAAACGTTACCAAACAGAAGGTGGAGGAGCGCAAGGTCTATAACATCCATCAGCTCTGTGATGCCATTATGAAGGAGTAGAAGAGGATTCCAGTGGAAACCTGTGAAGCTCTAGTTAACTCCATGCCCAAGAGAGTTAAGTCAGTGCTGGATGTCACTTAGGGGTGTACTCACGTTTGTTGCCAGCAGTTCAGACAGTAACGGCTGTTTGTTGAGTTATTTTGAGGGCACAACAGATTTACACAAATCATACAAGCTGTAGACTGATTACTTTATATTTTATCAAAGTATAATATATTTACTGTTGTCCAAGGAAACATGATAAAAATGTTACAAAAATGTGATAGGAACAGTCTGTAAATCTCTGTACTGTACATGTGAATAAATGAGACATGAGGTGAACACTGCACAAAATATGAGTACTTATAAGTGATGGTGAGATGTGTGTAAAATTGAGGATGTGATCACAGCAGGATACGCTTACACATTTCATTCTTATGGATACAGTGTAGTGCTTGGCATGTGGCAAGTTCATGTTTGCTTTTGAAAACTTTCAGGATTTTTTTCCATTTTCAAACTGTGTTCTGACTGTATTTCATTAAATAATATATACTAAAGAGGTCTGGTTAAGGCTTGTCTACTATAAACATTTCTGTTAGGTTTATGATACTGTCCTTCAGATTTACAAAAGCATTACAATGAAGTGCTGAGGAACATTTTAAAACAGATCAAGCACTAGCTGTTAAACCTTTTCTATTCAATACTGAGACTGATCTAAATGTTTACTAAGGTATAGAAGTAATTCTTAGTCCTCTGTTTACTGGTCACCCTATCTGCCTAGCCTGGCCTATCTTTATTGGCATTTTGATAGTGACTAAAAGGTTGTAGGTTCAAGCAGCACAATTGACGTTCCTGGGTTTTTTCTCCATGACATGGTGAAGAGTTCAACTGAAGGGGTCTCAAATTAAAGCGACTGCTCTTTTAGCTCATGAGATGGTTTGGACATCTCACAAGTATGTTAAAAGGTCGACTCCCACTAGAAAGGTTTCATGCACAACCCTCCAGACAAACACCCCCAGGGAAGGCCAAGGACCCATGGGTGGGATTATTTCTCACACTTATCTTACATATAAAGATCCCTAAAGAGGACTTGGAATCTGTGGCCAGTGAGGTCTGGTTTCTCCTTTTGAGCATGTTTCTACCTTGACCCTCACCAAGAAGAGCAGACCGAATCCTGAGACTGGAGATGATTACTGTCTGCTGGAGCTGGAGTAAAGTGAAGATTGTTTGTAATTTTTCTTTAGCCCCTGCCAAATATACCAGGACCAAGTTTTTACAGGTTGTATATTTACATATCTTGAAGGATTACAGTCAATTCATATTTATTTATATAGCTCTATTTACAATGGAGCATTGTCTCAAAGCAGCTTTACAATATTGCCATTTTAAAAGGTCAATCCCAAATGGAGCAAGCCTAGGGCGACATCGGAAAAGAAAAATATCCTTAAAAGTTGTAAGGAAGAAACCTTGGGAGAACCAAAACTCAAAAACGGACCCTTCCTCCTTAGGTGGCCTAGATGTTAACTGAAATAATTACGTTTGTTATAATAGTAGAATGAACTATAATAGAGTGAACAATAACAGTTAAAATAAGCAGTTAAATCATGTAAAAGACATACATATCAGCAAATATTTCAATAAATATACAGAGTCACTCCAGGATATGGAGTCCTCAGTGAGAAGTCCAGCTTGTACAGTAGAGGTAGAGGTACAGCTTGTTTTACCTACCATAATATTGACAGTAAAGGTAACACCCGGTGAACCAGTTGCAGTTTGACTTTAAATGTTGGTGAAGAATCTTTCATAGGAAAAAAGTTTGCCCTGAGGTACAAAGACAACTCTGTAACAATTCATAAGTAATGCCTCCTGTCAAAAATCAAATCAAAACCAAGCATTGGTAGGGTAAATTGATATGTAACTTGATTACTAATAACACTATTTAGCTAAAAGATTGTGGATACCCAAACATGCATTCAAAAACACAGAGTGAGTAAAAAGGCTGTTCATGATATTTTGGAACATGACTGCTGTTACGAGATGTGGTGTTTTTTATTAAGGACCCAAGTATGCAGGATAAATATATCCCACGTCGTATAATAATAATGGGGAAATAATATAGAACAACTAAAAAGGGATGAAGAGCGAAGCATGAGACTCCTAACATAATGAAACCGAAAGGATAAAGGGGCGCGCCAAAGTTGCGTCCCAATTTGGGAGCAACACGCGAGTTTAGTCGCGAGAGGACGCCAAAGCGTCAGTCGGGGCAAGCGTG
>JAUZSU010170683.1:0-13193 GCA_034780255.1 Parotocinclus maculicauda | reverse complement strand
AGGTTTAATAAACATTTAATATGTTACATAGCACATCCCGTCTTGTAACATAGGGTATGTTCGTTTAATCGGACCAGTCGGTTATAGGACCAAAACAATTGAGTCCTGATGATTAACTGGATTTGACTGTATTTTATTAGGGTATATTTAATTTTTTTATATAATTTTTGTAAGCGGTATAGTTCTACAGGAACAAGCTGTAGTCCTTTTGTCTATCTGCATACATCGCAGAGTTTGTACCCCCCATCGGACCTCTACAGATCAGGTACTATTTGGGTGGTGGATCATTCACAGCACTGCAGTGACACTGATGTGGTGTTGCTGTGATTGTGTCTGTTCTTCTGGTATGATTAGACACTGCAGTGCTGCTGGAGTTTTAAAACACTGTTCACTCACTGTTAATTTTATTAGAGACATTTACCTTATTGCTCTGCCTTGTAGAGACAGGAGCCGTTGCTGCACAGTTTGTGTTAGTCATCGTCAGTGCTCACGGGATGCTGCTGGTTGGACATTTTGTTGGTGGACTACTTTCAGCTCAACAGTGACACTGATGTGTTTAAAAACAACAGCAGCACTGCTTTGTCTGATCCACTCAAACCAGCACACCACCACCACCACATTTGTGTCACTGCAGTTAGTGAAATTAGAGAGAGGCAGAGTGAGTGTGATTACCTGAAGCTGACATTCAGTGGTAAATAATCTTAAGCAGTGTTCTTTCCTCTTTTCTGTTTTAGCTGGAACTTAGTGTTTTCAGGGCTAGGTGGATGTCAGAGCTGCTGCCCAGCTCTGGTGCTAAGACCAGGCTTCCCAAGGCTGGTGATCAGAAGACAACACAGGAGCTGGCCAGGGAGGAAAAGGTATGTTACAGTACATTGATATGGACTGTTAGTTTTGTGTAATTAACAGTTTGGTGCTTTTTCACCAAATTTGGCAGAGAAATATGCCATATGAACAAAAGTACTGGGACTGCTACACACTATGTCTATAGGAAGTTTTGTAACATCTCGCTCTAACTCCACAGAAATTAATATGGAGCTGGTCCTCCATTTGTAGCCATAACAGAAAGACTGTGGACTGTCTCTTTTGATTTAGGATTTTTTGCCCATTTATACAGAAGAGCATTTGTGAGGTCAGACACTGAAATTGGATGCGAGAACTTGGCTCATAATCTCCATTCTAGTTCATCCCAAAGGTGTTTGATAGGGTTGAGATCAGGGCTGTGTGTTGTCCAGTCAAGATGTTCTAAACCAATTGCTGTTATGGGCACTGGACACATTCATGCTGGAACAGAAAAGGGCCTTCCCAAAACTGTTCTCGACAAAGCTGGAAGCATTAAATTAACCAAAAGGGAGGACATTTCACAGACTGATTGGTTGCACTGGTGGTATAATATTATAGTACCACACTTGAGTTCAGTGGGCTGTGAAGAACAACTCATTCTTTCACAGTTGTTTGTAAGGGCAGACTTCTTGGCTAGGTGCTTGAGTTTATAAACTTGTGGCAATGGGACTGAATGAAACACTGGAGTTCCGTGATTATGCGCAATACTTTTGTCCATATGGTGCTTGTCTAAAATAATGAATGATTACTATATTGTGTAACAAGAGAGGTTCAGAGACCCTGGTTGAATCCCTGCTGTGTTTTCTGGCTGAGTTGAGCACCAAACAGGCATGGGTGGTCATATTTGAGGAACGTGAGGCCAATTGATAAAACAGAAAAACACAAATTTACCTGCTATCAGTAACAATCTTTAACATATTGAAAACATTAAGGTTCTCAACAGGCTAAATAGTCTGACTGTTGCTGCTCCGGGTGCCTTCTTTTTATTCTCTGCAATGAGCCTCGAAAACTCACCCTACTCCACCAAGTGATCTGAAGATATAAGATCGATAGATGTTTTATTTATTTTTTTTTTTTATTTTTATTTTTTTTTCCCTTAACTGACATTGAGTTGTTTTGTTAGAGTGTGGTGACACTGTTTTAAATCGCATAACGTAGCTCTGATAAACAGTTGTCAAATTGATTGGGAGTGCCTTCTGCCACAGGCCCGAGAGCTGTTCCTAAAGGCTGTGGAGATGGAACAAAATGGAGCAGTTTACGAAGGTATTTTCTTTTTAAACACAGCATCATGTGAACAGCAAAATACGTAGTTCTTTTGAAGTTCTGTAATTGCATTGCTTGACTTTACAGCCATCAAGTACTATAAGAGTGCAATGCAGCTTGTGCCTGATATAGAGTTTAAGATCAACTACAGCAGATCTCCTGATCCGGACAGAGTTGGTGGGAACTAGTAAGTCCACTGCATAGTCTTCATCTGGTTAGGTACACAAGTGTCATGGGTATTGCATAAGCTTGTTGTTGTCCAAATCTGTGTTGAGGTATGGCTGACTATGATTAGGCTGACTAGTTATATTTGTAAATTGTTTATTTGCTTATTTCCATTTGTCTCCCTCTCTACAGCATGGAGGAGAATGAAAATGATAATGAGATAGACGATCTCCTTACTTACTTCCAACAGCAACTTACTGTTGGACATTTCTTGCTCAAGATATGTGAGCCAGAGCTAGAGACATCCCAGACACATATTTCAGGTAAGACTGAAATTCTTAGTATTTGCACATTGTGAATGCTTGTATTGTCATAGATGTTTGACTATATTTTTTTTCTTGTCCCACCATAGCATTGCCTCTGGAGGTGCTGATGTACATCTTTAGATGGGTGGTGAGCTGTGAGTTGGATATGAGGGCGCTAGAGCAGCTCTCCCTGGTCTGCAGAGGTTTCTATATATGTGCAAGGTGAACACAAAACCCTAGAGCCATCTAATGATGTTATTTGCTGCAACATTCTCATCAGCAGATTTTATGCATTGCAACTTGGAACTGATACAATCTTACAGTTAAAGCAGTTGTGGGTTAAGGATATTGCTCAAGAACTCAGCAGTGGCAGTTTGGCAACTGGTCCGCAATCTAGTACTTTCGTAAAGAATAAGTGTGGTTAAGCTTGTTCCATCAACACGACAATAAAACCCCAGATTAAATATAAGTACTTTTTCAATCTCAAATTAGAAAAAGTTGAGACAGTAATTTGGAGCTAGTAATTAATTAAAATAATAATGAAATGAGGGCAGTACGGTAAGATGGTCCCGGGTTTAATTTCAGAGTGGAGCAGCCTGGGTCTTTTGTGTGTGGAGTATGCATGTCCTCCTCGTGTCTGCAGTGGTTTACTCCAGGTGCCCCTGGTTTCCTCCTACAATCCAAAGACATGCATGTTTGGTTAATTAATTTAATTAAGTGGCCCTTAGTGTGTGCCCTATGACGGATTGGTGCCCCGTCTAAGGTTGTGACTGCACTTGCGCTTAGAGTTGCCGGGTGCACCCAGTGTGGATTAAGTGGAAGATGTTGGATGGATAATTACGTGATTTCAAACTGGTGATCGGTCAACCGACAGTTATAATTATAATATGTTTAGGCTGATTCTGAGAAGCAAATATGGGCTGATAATCTCCAGTTTGACCACAAATGGATGAGAAAAATGTATAAATGTGAGTATTCCTCAAAGGAATATGTGTAAAGGCCAAAGGCTCAAGCCTTAACTGGACTGAACTGCACTACAATGTGGAGTTACATTAAAAATGCCACTAAAAACTGTGCAAAAAAGGAGCCAAATTTTGACTAAGCCACTTCTGGACATCAGCATTGTGCTCAGGGGCATCTAAAATGACCCATCACACAGTGGTAATGTGTATTGTAGACGAGTCAGACGAATCAGTATTCCAGATGTTTTCGGGTAGATATGCAGGCTGTATGATCCAGACCAAAAACAAAAAGGACCACCCACATTATTATCAGCAATAAGTCCAACTTTGATAGTATGGGGTTGGGTCAGTGCCCATGGTAAAGGTCATTTTCAGGTCTGTGATGGCAGCATTACTGCAGAAATGTACACTGAGAGTTTAGAGCAACATTTACTTAATCAATTAAACATTGCTTTTGTACCAAATCATTGATTATTATTACTTGTTAATATCACCTGTTGAAATATCACATCATATTTTTTATTATTCTTTTTACATTCCTAGCCATAAATTCCATCTGTCCAAACTTCTTTTGGAGTGTTTTGCAGGCCTAAAATACAAGATTGGATGTTTATTAACAAATAAAATAAAGTTGATCAGACAAAACATTAAATATCCTGGGTTTATACTGTATAATAATGATATAAAACTGTAAGGAGCACAGCAATTTTTTAAATATTTGCATTGTTTTCTTATCGTCCCATTTTTTTTTTTTGATTTGGGGTTGTTCAACCTGTTAAAGCAAAGCTTTATGAGATAATGCAGTGTACCCGGGTCTACTAAATAGCCAAGATACTGCAGTGGTTCCCATACATAGATTTTTTTTGTGCCACGTTTAACTGCAACTTATTTTTTTATTTTTTTTGTGATTTAAAATGGGTAAAATCTTATTTCAATGTAGACCTATGTGCAGCAAATTGAGTCGCTCAATCCTTTTTTTCATCGCATGCTGTCGCTCCGTCTCTCTCTTTTAAACACGTACACAAACATTTATGGGGTGTGAAACAGTACAGGCCTGGTCCCATTCTCATCTGCAACTGTACAAGCACAGAAACACCTGTTGATCATAGTCTCTGTGCTTATAAGGAGCGCAACACCAACCAAACATTGCTCACATCCATGCCATGTTTGATTAATATAAGGTTTCTTTACAAGAGGCTGCCCTGTAAGGTGCGTCATTACTACTGCTATTCTACAAATGCTAATGTATCTGGTGCTGCAACAAACAATCTATGTAGATTAATAATCTTAGTAATCCGAATAACATTCTTATCAAATCATGGACGTATATGCAATGTGATGTTTTCCGAACAGACGCTATGTGATACATACCTGTACGTAAGGTGACAGCTGACAAATCAGCATAATTTTTGTCATGCAATTTTTTCCAGACCTTGTTGCAGCCATGTCTTAAAGAATTATGGGTGTTCTCAGAGAAAACACCCTACCCGGCATTTGAATGGTGTTTGTTTTAAAGTGACTGCTGAATGCATGTCCAGAATAATTATCATGTAATTATTTGACCATCTTCCCTTCTGTTTGGTGGGAGCAGGAAACGCAACACAGTGTTGTGCAACGACGTGGCTGTTTGTTTAGACCCACTCCCTGATGTGTGAATATCAGCACACCTTTGTCTCATTTCCTTTGTTTATAGACTACATTTCCTCATGTTGATGAGAAAATCTGACCATGATGGTACCTTACTTTAATACTACAGTGAAAGTGAATGTTGCTTAACATTTTCTAAACATGAACTCAAATGAACTTGGAAATATGCTGCAGTTACTTTTTGATGTGTAGCGCTGAAGCAGGACACTGACCAAAGTGGACGTAGATCAATAGCACAACAAAAAAATTATTATTTTTTCTCTCAACAGGTCTCACAAGGTTTGCTTGTATTAGTTTCTGACATTCAGGCAAGAATTAGATGTATATAAGACAATTTTATTTCCTATTATAATTCCTAAGATCTTTGCAGTTAAATGAAAGGACATTTGTTGGATGGATGTTAAACGGTGCTTATCTGTACTAAACCTCTGATCATATGACCACTGTGATAATTATTTTGTAATAAAAGTATGATTGTATAATTTAAACAAACACATGAACAAGTACTGAGGTGGAACATTAGCAATTTAGTAACCAACTCTAGCAGTGACACAGTTTTGAGTCTTTACTTAAAAGTTTTCTTGGTTTTGTGGCTAAGTGAAATACATATTATGTCATTGGTACCTCACAGAGACCCTGAGATTTGGCGTTTGGCCTGTTTAAGGGTGTGGGGCCGGAACTGCACCAAACTAATTCCGTTCACTTCCTGGAGGAATATGTTCTTGGAGAGACCTCGTGTGCGCTACGATGGTAAATCACTTTTGAAGACTTAAACATTTAAATATACAGTACTGTGAAAAAGACTTAGGCCAGCATATGACTTGTTGTATTTGTTTAGACCATATATAAATGTCTCTTATAATATACCTGAAGATTGCTTCTGAAAACTTAATTTCATTATCCCCAAGAGTGTTGTGCTTAGTGGTAGCTAGTAGAAGCCATTTTGTTCTTGATCTTGTGAATGTAGTTTCTGTATTTTTTGTTTGCATCTTAAATAAAGAGACTGATAAAGTATTCAATATGGTAATAATACCATATAGAAAATATAAAGTATATCAAAAAGTGGTCAGTCAAAGTCTGATTTATTTCTAAA
Organism: Parotocinclus maculicauda; assembly: GCA_034780255.1. Classification (NCBI taxonomy): domain Eukaryota; kingdom Metazoa; phylum Chordata; class Actinopteri; order Siluriformes; family Loricariidae; genus Parotocinclus; species Parotocinclus maculicauda. The sequence goes on along the minus strand of JAUZSU010170683.1, from coordinate 6,918 downwards.
GCACTTTTTACAATGGTATCTAAGCCCAAGCCCAAATTGAACAAGCCTAGGGCGACAGCGGAAAGGAAAGCTCTTCTAATGTTATAAGGAAGAAATCTTGGGAGGACCAAGACTCAAAAAGGGACCCAACCTCCTTGGCTGACGTAGATGAAATATGTACAGTCCCAAGTCAGAAAAAGATTGTTCAGTACGGAAAAGCATATTGTTGACAAACGGAAAATCTTCTGGACATCTCAGTTTTTTTATTATTACAATAATATCACCTGTTTTGAAATCACCTCATTACTTAGGTTTTTAGTTATTTATGTTTCTAAATGCACAAATGAATATTTATTAAAAAATGAAATAAAGTAGACCAGACAAGACATTCAATATTTTAGGTTTATACTGTGTTCAATGAAATGTAACTGAAAATAAATCTAAGAAATATTGTATGTGTAATAAAACATAAAATACATAACTATAACATAAAAAACAATAGTGTAAATGAATTAAAATTTTTAATCTTTAAAACAACAAATCTAATGGTGGTCTAAGACTTTTTTAGTACTGTAGCACTCCTACTACCTGGAGTAAATTAAAGTCCTTGTTTTAGTGTGTTATCTGTGTATTTCAACATGCTTTCCCTTGGTGTTGCTTCTTCTGTTTTCTTATTTCGTTGATCTGTTAACTGAATTCTATCTTGGTTAGGTGTTTACATTAGTAAAACTTCATACATCCGTCAGGGAGAGGAGTCGCTGGATGGCTTTTACAGAGCGTGGCACCAGGTGGACTATTACAGGTAGGCTGACTTTAAGCTACAATTGACTTTGTATTTGTGTTAGACTCCGGATCTTATGTTTTGCAGTGTAATTGTAGTGCAGACCATACTGTGCTCTAAACTGTAAATGTGACTTTTGTGTATAACAGGTATCTACGCTTCTTCCCTGATGGTAAAGTGATGATGTTAACCACACCTGAGGAGCCTCTGGCCATCGTTTCTCGTTTGCGTAGCAGGAACACAAGGTGTTTTGCCTTAGAATTCTCTTAGTGTTATGAGCTCTTCAATGTAACATAAGAACCTTTAGATTTGCTGCGTTCACATTAAAGATGCGCTCAAATAAAAATACCATACAAATTAACATCTTTTTTTTTTGTAAAGCTACTATATCTTAAAACAAAGCTAACTAGCTTTTGATTACAGATATATACCTTTTAATGACATTGCATTCTGTGAAAAAAGATGTTGACCGAAATGGACGTTGACCAGACATTAGCATAGTAAAATTATATTTTGATTCTTCTGTGAAGTAAAAAAAATAACTTCCACAAGAAAATAGAGCACAAACACTAAGAACGAATCGAAAGGACATTAAACGGTGCATACTTGTCTCTGGTCCAGACACATAACCATTTTTTAGTCAAACATTTCAGTCTGTTTTCTCTTTTCTCTGATGGCCAAAAAGCAAACAATGCTGTTTTCAGTTAACTACTGAAATCTTTCGCAAGCCAAATGTTAATAGCATCTGTAGTTTAAATGGTCTTGTAAGCAGATACTCATAGATCATTACAGGGCTGTTGGACAGTCATTAGGCTACTGGGCCAGTGTGTGTTAGTGATACACCACATAACTGTCATAATCTTTGTATAATTGTTGATGAACACACACACAGATTGTGCTGTGTTTTTGCTGAGTTTTTGTTTGATTTTTAATTCACAGGATGGACTCAGTCCAATTTGGCCACTACAGGATGTCCCAGGACACAGACAATCAAACCAAAGTTTATGTTGTTGTCTCCAAGAGAAAAGATGAGGTACATGATGTTAGAAAGAATTTGGTGCTTATGTTTGTAGTGTAACATTTTCAGTTTAGCACCAAAATGTTCTTAATCTGACGAAAGTGATGAATGTGAAGCCGATCTAAGGTTTTGTTAGAAAAGTTGCCATTTGGAAAACGGCATTGCGATGTAACATCTACAACATTACTTGTTACAGTTATATGGTCACATTCATATCACATACAAGTGCATTTCAGTCTTGGTGGACATCAGTGTACACTACAAAGACTCCAAACATATTTATTCCTATTTGAATTTATTCCAAGCTACTTCATAGAGCCGAGGAGCACATCCATGTATTTCACATTGAGTACATTTACATGCATTTAATAATCAGATAACTGCAGAAAGTCAGACTTTGTCAGCAATCCTATCAACGTGTTTACATTTAGCTAGAATTATCAGATAACAAAACCTCCCTTCCATGACATAGGCAGTAATCGGATTACTACTGCAGCCAATCAATACTCTCATTGAAATATGTGACATAAACTTGTGTAATAATAAATTATCAAATTCTTTATCACAATTATAAACAGTCTCCACAAACTTCAATAGCCATTCTGCTGCCTTTAATTCTGTGGCTCGTTTAATTCTTGGCTTTCCAGATCCCATGAGAAAAAACCTCTTAAAGAGGCAAAATGAAGGCAGACCTTTAGAATAGACATCCCTGGTAACCGTGTCAGGCACATGAGCATACTGATATCGGGTAGGTAATATACATGAAACTGAGAGCCAGACGTTCTCATAAACATAACGGCATACTGAGTTCCAAGCAATCAATCTTTGTTTTTCTTTCATGTTTTTTTACATTTTACAGTGCCTATAAATGTAAACATACCCTATTGAAATCCATGACTTTTGTCATTTTAGAACATGAGAATGAATATAAATAATATCTTAACCTTTCCAACTATATTTACACATTATAATGCTCATCATCAAAGAAGAAGGATACAAAAAGATTTCAGTGGCTTTAACTATCACTGGGAGAACTGTTCAAAGCTCTATCAAGAAGTGGAACATGTTTGGTACCACCAACACCTTGCAAAAATTTTATACTTTTATACTTGATGCCCGAGCCAAGAGCCCGAGCATACTGATCAAGGAAGCTACCAAGAAGCCAATGACAAATTTAAAACACTTTTAAGTTTGCATGGCTGAGACTGGTCATTCTGTGCACATGATAACAATCTGTCAAACTTTAAACAAAGCTGGCCTGTATGACGCTGTTCCTGAAAAAGTGCCACGCTGAGTCTCGTTTGCTCTTTGGCAAAAAAATTAAATAAAATTTGGGAGACATGTCACATGGCAATGTTGAGTTTCCTTTTTACTCGAATGTTGTAAGGCAAAATGTGCACATAAAGTTGGAAAAAAAGATGTTTGTGCGAGTTCTGATTTCAGGTTCAAGACAAGTCTGTGACGAATTGGTGTGAAGAAAGTCTATAGGCACTGTACATTATGATGCTACTGTAAACAAATAGTTCTTAACAAATAAATGTATTATCCTGATAATAGAAGATGTCCGAGTACCAGAAAAGTCGGTTCTGCAGGCGGTACCCAGCGCCTGACTCAGAGTGCTCCTTCCATGTGGGATTGCAGCTCTCCTCTGGGGTTCGGCAGCATTTCAACAAGCTCGTCTGGATCCACCACTCCTGTCACATTACATACAGGTACAGCTGTATCCTCTGTCATCGTCACTTTGGACTAGAGATGCACTAATTGTAAAAAAAAAAAAATACAAATATGACTAGCCAATTCTGATCCTGGCAGATTCCAATTTTATTTCAGTCTAAGAAATATAAATGACAGCGTACTGAAACAATTTTTAAAGAAAGACATAAGGGCTGTTAGCTTGTACCTGTCGATATGCGGCTTGTACTTATAGTTACCAAATACTGCAAGCTTGGTTAAATTGTACTTTATTGCCAGCCTTGATAAGTGCCATTTAACAAGTAGTGCAAGGGTAACAAGCACAAATAAAGACACTGAATTGTAACTCCCTCCACTCAGGTTGTATATACACCAGTACGGTGAGTCGTGCATCACTACTGTACACACTTTTACTTTACATCCTGGGCATAAATGGTTGGCCTGCATAACAGAAACATAATCTGGTCTTTTTATACAAGGTTACTGCTGAAATGGCCCCATTTTTCCTTCCCAATAAATGACAAACCTGCTTAAGCCTGCTTTTTAGTATGAATTCTGATGTTTTAATATTACCTGAGTCCAGAGATTATTTTTTACATAAGTCTGCGTTATGTCACTTTCGGTGGCTGCTTACGTTAGTGTGTCATCACTGGATTGGATGCTGCTCCTGCTGGTGTTAGAGCCACACAGTGGTTCTGTGACATGACATCAAACGCAAACACCATTGCAAATAATAGCGTAGCATTGAGGTACCATTACATTGGTGTAGCTAAATTGCTTGTTGCAATTGCCATTTACTAATGCTATAAATTATTACCCCATCCTCTGTATGAGTGCTGAAAGTCTGCACAGCCTTCTAGAAGTGCTTACCTTTTGTTAACTTCACCTAGTAACCTATGTCACTCCATAGTAGGTCCATGAACAAAGTGTTTTTCCCTTTGAACTGAACAATGACCCTTAGATGTGCTGCATTCATGTACTAGATGTGCTGAGATAAAAAATATAATACAAATAAACACATTTTTCTTTGTAAAGCAACTGTATCTTAAAATGAAGTCAACTGGTTTTCGATTACCTTTTAATGACATTGACCAAACATTACCATAGTCAAATAGTCTTTTAATGCTTCTGTAATGTAAAAAACAGAGTGCAAACACTACATACATGCATCAGAGATCCTAAACCAACATCTCAAAAAGACAAACAAAGGAGTACTACAGGCACATACAATTCCAAACACATTTTACAAGTAAGTAGTCATACACACAAACATGAGTAACTCACACAAACAAGTCTTTAAACATCAACCTGTTTAGAACGGTCTGTAGATCCAGTGATCTACAGAGATAACAAGAACATGAACATGACTGGACGAAACAAATGGGCATTAAACGGTGCATACTTGTCTCTGACCCAGACTAACATACATTTTTCAGTCAAACATTTCAGTCTGTTTTCTCTGTTGGCCAAAAAGCAAACAATGTTTGCTACTGACATTTTTCAGAAGCCATTATTGTAGACCTCACACACAGAATGTGTTTTTGGCTGAGCTTATAATCTGTTTTCTGTTTACTCTTGTACAAGTCTGTTATACTCTTGTTACTTATGAGCTGTGTATATGTGTATACAGTACTGTACAAAAGCTTTACGCCACCATTCAGGCGGCAATATATACAGTCGATTCCGGTTAATTGTACCACTGGTTAATGGGACCAGCCGCTTATTCGGACCAAATCGTAAAGTACCGAAACAAATCCTATTATGTACAGGTAATGTTATTTGCTTATTTGGACCAAATATCCACTTAATCGGACCAAAGAACGTGAGAAGCGAATAAGAAAAATGTAATATTCGTGATTACCAAAGAACTCTTCGTCTCTCGCGTCACTACCCGAAAATTCCAGAGTTTCTCCCCAGCCCTCTACTGCCACCTACAGGTATTTGCCTTACATTTCCATTTACTACAAAAAAAGGAGCCACAAGTCGCCACTTAGCCACAGCTAAAGTGCGTCAAATCACACTGGATAAGTTCTTTAAACATTGATTGGAATTTAGTAAGAACTTGTTTTTACAGTATTATGCTTCGCATTCTGAGTACCTATACATTCTGTTGTAGATCGTTTTGAAAAACTTGGTTACAAATTTATTTTTCAATGAACAAAGTTCGTAAGTAACAGTAGTTTTTGTTTGTACGTTCGCTATACATGTAAATTGCACAATAAAGGTTTAATAAACATTTAATATGTTACATAGCACGTCCCGTTTTGTAATATAGGGCATGTTCGTTTAATCGGAGCAGCCTGTTATTAGGACCAAAACGGTCACGTCCTGATGTGGTCCAATTAACCGGAATCGACTGTGTATGTGTGTGTATATATAGATATATATAAAGACCGTTTTACATTTGTAAGGCAAAATTATTAATCGCGATACAGCAAAAATCTGCAATAAACTATATGCAAAAATATGCGTTTCACTTATAACAGGTTTAAATGGGAAGAAAACACACAGGATTCTGGACTAAGAAAGGCAACTTATTGGTGACAGACCTTTAGTTGTGATGATGTTGTTGACATCCAGCTCTGCTAGCTCCTGAGCTTCTTCTCTCTTCATTCTGGCCTTTTTACACTTCTCTATGGATGGCTGACCTGCACAACCATAACGACAACTGGAATCAAGCTACATGCAAACAACAGCGCACACATTATAAGCTTAAAAGTAAAAGTCTTCACATGCCACACCACTGACCTTCCACCCCCAGCTCTTCCAGTTCCTTCTTCAGCACAGCCACTTTGGATTTGACCGAGCGGCAGCCCTCAAACAGCTTCTTATAGTTGCGCCGCACACCGCAGAGAGCGATGTAGCGCTTCAGTCTGGAGACAGCTTTGTTCTCGTCATCCTGCTGGAAGCGGTGCAGCTGTTAGCATGCTCCACTATGCCTAACCTGGCATTACCCATAACACTTAGGAGTCCATTATTAAACAGAGTTCCTTTTAGTGCTTGGACGCTTACATATGCGCCTAAAAACCCACAAACCGTGGAATCAGAGAACAGTCATTTTTGTGGGCTGGTTAGAAAACTTGATATTCAGACAATTTTAATTGCTTGTTTTGCGGAACCGCCGACGATCATATTTGAAGAATACATTTTTTGGATCTGCCACAGCACCAATGGTTGAAATAATGTTGTTTTTTTTTTTTTTAAATAAAGAAATAAATAAAAAATTATATATATATATATATATATATATAAAAATTAATGAACAGAAGAAAACCGTTGGCTCTCCACATATATTTTATATATATAGGAAAAAGCTAAAATATATATATTTTATATATATAGGAAAAAGCTAAAATATATATATTTATATATATTTATATATATATAAATATAAAATATATATATTTTAGCTTTTTCCTCCCTCCGGTGGAGAGCCAACTGTTTTCTT
>JAUZSU010170672.1:0-13193 GCA_034780255.1 Parotocinclus maculicauda | reverse complement strand
CCATAACAGGGGCCAAGAGCAATTTTACAGGGGCACTGGCCCACCCTGGCCCCCGTCTAGAACCGCCAATGTTTATGAGTGAATGAGTTTCAGCCCTTTAAGCCTTCCGGGTCTTGTGCTTACACTTAACAGTTATAGCCTGAAATGTCAGTCAGAAATTGAAGATAAATTAAGCAATTTATATCTAAACATAATCAGGAAAACTTATACTGGTCAGGTATGTAAAACAAATGCATCATATCACTGCCAAGGGCATTCAGGAATGTTTGGTTAGTATGAAAGCAATAGTGCAAACCAAAAAGGCAAACAAGCACTACCAGCTGCACCATCATCAACAACAACAAAGTCGTATTTATACAGCGCATTTCACAAACCCAAAACACTTACAAACCTAATTATAAAGAGAAATTAAAAAATAGGGAAAGAAGAACACAGAACCAGGTAGATCATGCTGTAATGTATAAACCATATTGCATTTATATCATATTTATATTGTTTCTAACAAAGGTAAAAATGGGTACAGTATATAACCTAAAAAGAATTATACCCTAAAAACTTTTACCCATGACTAGGCTTCATTGTAGATATTGATCTTCCGGTTCCCCTCAGATGTCCCCAAGGATCTTTCTAATTACCAAAGATACTTTAACCTCCCTCCTGGCAGCCATGATAGATCATGACACACATTTTCTGGCCAATTTTCTCTTGTAGCATGTGCAATTAAGTGGGAAATATAATATACCAAATTAATTATGATCCATGGTGCTAATTTCAACCGACAGATTAATGGCTATGTTTTAATGTTCCCATATTTCATAGCTTTGTATAAAGGCATGAGAGATGAGCATCAGAAAGTCTGGATCTTCTTATGTCCAGGAACAAACTGGAATATCCAGAAACATAAGTGGTGGTTTGTAAACAGCTCTAAAGTATGTGTTTGTACAGAATTCAATACACACACACACCCAACACACACACCCAATACACACACAACCAACACACACACCCAACACACATACCCACAAACACACACACACCCACCCAACACACACATTCAACACACACAAACACACACACCCACATCCACAAACACACACACACCCCACCCAGACAACACACACACACCCAACGCGCACACACACACACACAAACAAACACACCCACCCAACACACACACCCAATACACACACACATACACCCACCCAACACACACAACACCCACCCAACGTGCGCACACACCCACTCAACACACATACACACCCATCCAACACACACACACACACACAAACACACACACACACCCCACCCAGCCAACACACACCCACCCACCCAACACACACCACACACACACTCACTCATAGTCACACACACAGACACACACCCCAACCAGCCACCCACCCACACACACACCCACTCACACTCACACTCGTGCACACACGCACACACACACACACACACACACACAGATATCTGAACTGGGGAACTGAAATATCCTTAGTAAAATATCTCCTAATTTTTGTGAGCAGTGTATATTATATAATTAAATTATTAAAGTTTGGTAACGGCTTCCACAAAAAAGTTTTGGTTTGCGAGTTCAGTATCTTATATCATTTATTTTGTATTAAATCTGACCAAAATGATTAACTGGTTCCATTAAACATTGACATGCGTCAATAAAGACATTGCATCTATTGTCAGTTATTTACTTCATTTAATAGGTATTTATACTTAACCAGCTTTTTACAGTATGGAAAAAGTCTTCAAGGTTCCGCAACAAACAAACAAACATGTGCCATTGTTTATAAGCTGTATAACATTCTTTGTCTCTTTACTTATTTGTTTATTCATTAATTTTTTTTATTTGTTCATTTAACATGGCTGGAAATCTACTGAAATAACTGACTAGAGTACTTTTAAAGAAGTATTCATGTTAATAACAGTCTTTAAACTAATTAAAATAATTAAGACATTGTAATTTTAATAATCACATCCAAGACATTTAATTCGTACAAGCTTTTTTTTTAAGTTTAATTAATTTCAGCACTTTTCTTATTTAGTACCTGACCTACTGTATTTAGTACCATATATTACTGCATTTGAGATAAAAAAAATAGTGTACATTCAAATATAATGAGGTTTGGGGAAGCTTTTGCCAGCCTAAGTTCAGTTGTAGCAAGCATTTATTCATTCATTATCTTATATTGATCCACACAGGGTCGCAGGCCAGCCGGTGCCCACCTGGCAACTCTGGGCGCAAGGGCAGGAACAACACTAGACGCCAATCCTTTGTAGGGCACACACACAGTCATGCACACAGTCACACACTAAGGGACACTTTTTAGAGACACCAATTAACCTAGCACAACCAACTTACAGAGAGCTACAATGAACACTGGAAGATGAATAACAGTCAGTCACAACCTTAATATAAATCCATTTTCTGGACTTGTACCATGTGATGAGAACATTTTGCTAACATTTACCCAACTGGCTTTTTTTTTTAAGTTTCAACATTCAGCATTACATGTCAATGCATTCCTTCCTGTCATTATTCATAAAGTAAAACTGGCTGTATAACAACAGGTCTAACTGGTCAGGGTCTAAAAATGAATGGCATTCATTCCATAATCTGAATTAGAGTTTTGTATCAGTGGCAGCAATGCATGGACTAAATAACTTAAGGATGAGTAAACCAATTCTTATAGGTAAGAGCTGACTGCCTTGTTAAAATACAATCAGCATGAAAGGCAGTATCAGACTCAATAAATAAAGATAACATTCAAACCCAGTGGTAACTTGGCACTCAACCACAATCCGTTCTGAAAGGCTGTTTGATCAGTTTGAGTGCCAAGGACTTTTTTCCCATAAGATATAATGTAAATGTATTTCATTTGTCATCAATAGAGAACAAATTGTATCATTCATAATATTTTAGAGTACGGCTTATGTAAAAAGGAGAGTTCATTTAAAAAATGTTTAAAATGCTATTTAATCATTATAGTACTATACATTTCAAACAAACCTTTATTTTACCTCTTTTAAAAACAGATGGCTTAAGCAAATGTTGGGGGGTTATTATTTCATAGGGGAGTTCCCTTTCATAATGACTTAAGGTAAATCCAACTCCGAGAGCATATATATACACACATACACACACACACACACACACACACACACACACACACACACACAGGGTAAGTCAAAAGTCACAGGATGTTTCGTGGTGCCAATGGTTTTTGCCAAAATCATTGTTGAGGCGTCTTCGTCGGTAGTGGTTCTTAGGACGATCACAACGTGGCTTGTCGTCCACAGTCCTGGCTTCTTCGAATTTGGTTATGGGGAATGTAACAGTGCTGTGTGAAATTGACAATTTCATCTTTAGTTACCCATGATGCACAATAAAAGTTTTAAACTTTCTGTGTTGATAACTTTTGAACCACAAGTAATACTGCAAATCTTTGATATGTTACATGACTTCCCCTTTATACAATATGGCGGCTTTTACAACGGCAGCCATGTTCTGGAAATAGCCTAATGGACATAGTTCCCCCTCACCCATTACTTGCTGGGGTGTTCAGATCAGTTAATATCCCTTTTAGTTTCTGGAATACACGGGTGTCCTGTGTCTTTTGACTCACCCTGTATATATACATTTAATAACCCATGAGCTCTTGAACGCAGCACCAGAACAGGTCTATACAGTGTAAAATGGAAGGTAAAGTAATGTTTTTACTTTAATTTCACCCAAAATCATCAAGGGTAAGCATCTCATACAGGATTTAGTTGGTATTTTATGTCTATGGTTTAAGCAGTATGGTCGAGAGCCAATCATGATGTCGAGCGCAGAGAAAACTGTTCAAAATGTTCAAATACTGGGAGAACAATGTTCAACAGCTGAGATACAACTTTATATTTTTGAACAGATGACTTGTTTTTTTATAAATTATTCCCATAACTGTTCAACTACCATTAGACTCCCAAACGCGTTCAATATGCCTAATAACGCTGCATCAGTGTTACCCTCACTGTCCCTGATTGGTACCGCTGGATTTGTAGGTGAAATCTGGCTATGGCAAATCTAAAAAAGGAAGAATCTTACATAAACACAAAGCAAAACTGACTGCTGTCTGCCTTGTGCACAATGTCTGGATAGCCTTCAAGCCCACAATGACCCCCACTGGATAAATCAATAACCACACAATGTCCTATATAATGCTGATCATAGTCAAATCTGTAATTCTTCCATTATTAGAAACTTTGTGCACATAAACTCACAAGATTATTCTCTGACTCAGGAATATTAATTTAACACCTAACTGTAGACATTTAGCAGACAGCCTTATCCAGAGCATTTTACAACTGATACAGACTTACAATAAAATCCAACTATTTAAGCTTTGGCAGCAGTAGAATTCGAACCATGGACCCTAACTAAACTAAACTGTTTAAAAAACTAGTGGATATTTCAGTATATGGAATTCATTTTGAAATATCCCCTAATTGTTGCGCGCAGTGTATTAAAGCATCACAGCTTTAGCCACCGCACTACATACTGAAGTTCTAAACAAAACAAATGGACCTAATACTGAGGCTTTTGGCCCACTGCCAGATAAACCCAAAGAACATCTGAATTAGTTATATTTCAGCACCAGACTTTAAGAGTCTCCTTTGGTGATATTTCAAAGTTCAACTCAAAGCTGTTTGTTTTTCAATATTATTTGATGCAGCTGATTCTGGCACCACAGGGAAGGTGTTCAAAATGACACAATGTGACAAGTCAAAAAATAGATTCCATCACCAGGATCAAGCACATACACGGAGTGCCGACTTTCGCCTGGCTTTGGCTTCATGTTCTACAGCTAAAAATATGTTGTTATGACATGGGCCTTGTCACATCACCCATCACTGATGATGCACACAACAAAATTTAAGTTCTGGGTCTGTTTCTGCCCCTGCATACAGAGTAAGTGCAGACTAGACAGACATGCCAATGCATGCCCGTTAATGCTAAATAACAAGGGGATGTTTTTGGAACTTGACCAAACTGCAGTCCAAAACCTCAAAGGTGAAACAAACTTTGACTACTGTGATATTTAATTTAGAAACCAAGTTTCATTTGATCATTTGACTTGGGTGCAGTGTTTCCAGGATAAGCCTTGGACAGACCAAGACATTAATTTCAAGAGAGAGGGATAATTGTGAAATAATTGAGAACTTGAGCACCAATTATTAATTACTCATTGTTTGTTATGTATTTTTTCATATATTGTATTTTTTAACAATGTATGTTATTAAGCTTAACTTTTATATTAAGCTTCTGTGTATTTAAACAACTCACTCAACCTTAATTAGGTCACTTTTGAATTCTTAAATATAGAATCTAAAATTTACATTTTTACATACAGTATGTCATCTTAGACTTGCATGGTTCCATCACCCCAGGCTTGCACAATTAATGCAATACTCCATTTCCACTTTAATATTAATTGAAATGAATAGTGCCCTTGAGGTCCAGGGTGAGCAACCTGTTTATTTAATGGAATAATTGAATATTTAGATTTTACATTTAAGACCAATGGATACCTCAGTTACTCTTCATTATTGGTTTTTGGATCGTGTTTGTTGATGCATTTACTTGATAAGGTTTTCACTGAGGTTTTTCAAAGCACTCTTCATTATCTATGCAGGCCACATTGAGAACTGGGGATAAAAGTGAGCAAAGAAGCGCGGAAGAGCAAATTGTGAGCTCAGACTAGTCAGGCATTTCAATTTCCAGCAGGTAATGGTTGCTTTGTGCAGGTGTCAAAGTGGTATGAAAAGTCCTACAGGTTTCATAACGTAGCGCCTCCATCTGTATGTAAACTCAGCTGTGGGTTGGCATCTTAAGGTGTTTTCACTGTCATTGTAAGAAACATTGTTATTCTGCAGTAAGTTTCCAGACAAGCAAGCATGAGGATCTGAAATGGGTTTCAAGTCCCTTGATGCTCACAAATAAGGTAAAACATGCACGCATTCAATTGTTCAAGTAACTTCTGCATTCAGGGAGAATATACCGAAACTGGAATCCAATTTGCATTTATTTATTGATCTGCTTTATTAATTTATCCATTTACCTGCTGGAGCTTCAATGAATTTCATAAACCAGTGAAGCTTGTCGCATTTCCTAAAATGCCTTCTGTTTCACAAGCTGTCTTCTCCAGCAGTGCCACACCGTTGTTACATGAACGGGCTGGCAGGAGAAATTAGTATTTAACTCAGTGCCAGGACTGCCCATCTCTGCCCATTCCAAAATTAGTTGGTGTTTTCTAGTAGAGCTACTCGGGTCCTAGTCCAAGACCAGAATTCTGAACGTGACAGCTTGTAAGTTGTTCGCTTCAGAGTCAAACAGATTTCGAAGTTCAACCCTGAGAGCTGCCAAGTTTGCCACCGCCTCCCTGCACTAATGAATCTGAGTCTCTGTCATCAAACATTATGAGCATCCATATTCAACAACATCCACACACCATCCACTATGTGTAACCCCAACAGTGTGTTTGTGTTACCAAGCAAGGATCAAGCCTGACGCATCAAAATAAAACCAGTCCACCCTTATGTAAACATGATGCTCTTCACCATACAAACAGATATTCTACTTCTGACTCCTATCAAATGCAGCTCCGCTTCACCCCATGTATCAAACTCCATCTACATAATATCCATTTATATTAAACAAACACCACCCTAACTCACCTCATCTATACAGTCGCAACTTGCGCTGAGTATCGGTACATAAAATCAATGCTTATATATTATACCAGTATGTAAAGCAATTAAACACAACTGCAAAAAATTGAACTGTCTGCTGACTACTAGCCAATTTAAATTATTCAGATTGGACCTTTCCAAAGATGTAGGAACCAACCTTATTTACAAATTGAAAGAGCCCTTATCCAGTGCAAACTCTATTATCGCTGACTAATGTGAACTCTTTTCGTCATCAATCTTTGCAGTGTTTCACTTAAACTCCAGACAGTCATTTTTCTGACAATCGATTAATGGAATGTCTGCCTTAAGCTTCAGCCTCATTGTTGGAATTGAGCTGCTTAAATATAACACATTAGGACCACTCTCTGTCCTGTTCTGCTAGGTAAAACATAGCATCCACAAAGCTAATTATTGTATTCAGGATTGATTTCTCAACCAGGTGGTACTTAAGTCAAAATAGTGATTGAAACAACTTGCAGTAATGACTTTATTTCACTACTAGTTGCAATAATGAATATATACACTCACTGGCAAAAAATAATGCACCTAGATTGTAATTGTTACCTTTGTTTGCAGTGGTGTCACGAATGAGAAACTTGGACTTCACTTGAACTATATTGACTTTAGTGATTAATCTGTTTTGATCCCATGGTGGTCGGGTTTAAGCATGGAGGACTCATGGTGAGTATTTCAACCATGCCTATGCTCTGGAGCAACACACTGGCCCGAATTATGATGTGATGATCTGAGGAGCCATCGCATGTGACAGTTCGGAAGTACCCACACAAAGCAAGGGTTTCTTAGGAATGTCCCTGCCAGACTGCAACAGTTCCTTGACCTGTCTGGCTACCAGGTTTAGCTCCAATCGAGCAAATATGGGACCTGCTTGGACACCAGATTTGGCAGCCTACGAGTGTGCAGGATCTAGAGACCCAGCTGCAACAGCTGTGGGAAAATATGCCACAGGATATCATATGGACCCGGTTTGCCTCCATGCCAAACTGTATCTGATCCTGTATCCAGGCAACAGGCGGCCTAGCAGGGTAAAGTCTCTTTCCCATTGTACAGTTTTCCTCAATCAATGCCTATTCTTTTGTTTATCACTTACAAATATTATCATTACACTAAAAAATATAAAGTTTCATTCGATTTGAACAACTCAGTCTTGGAGAGTTAATATTTTTTTTAATGATTGCATTTTTCACATTTACATTTATGGCATTTAGCAGACGCCCTTATCCAGAGCGACCTACAACTTATAGTCTTACAATTCAAGCAATGGTGGGTTAAGGGCCTTGCTTAGGGACCCAACTGTGGCAGCTTAGCAGAGGTGGGATTTAAACCCTGGACCTTCAGGTCCAGACTAAAGTACCTTAACCGCTAGGCTACCACAGTCCTCTTCACATTTTTTCACTGAGTATATTATTACCATTCCTGAGTGAATACCATACATTCTATCATTATTTTTATTCCCCTCATGCACCCTAAACCATAGCCATAAATAAGAAAAATAAACTTGATTCTCTGCCTTAAGATGAGCATGAGTAGTTTGAAGAGTGATGGCCAGCCTGAAGGACTGAGTACTCCTTTCTTCTGTATTTCTGAAAGATTTGGAGTGCTTTACCAAACAATACAGACAAAACAAGTAACTATGTTCATAGATGATCTTGTTGGGCAGAAAAACTAAAATTTTAACTGAACTTAGCCTTCTTTTGCTTTTACTCTTTCCTTTGCATAATAACATGGCATTGCCTGTGGTTAGCAATGTTAAAATTCAACAGCTGGAGTAAAAGTACAACAGCTGGAGATCAATATTGCTTTCCAGTCTGTCAACAATTTCGGCAGAACAACACCCCACCATTAAGCAGGTGCTAATGGCAAGAAAATAAGCCAGGCAAGGTAAAAGGTATGACCATCACTCATATCAGTATTTATTTTTCATCTGCTGCATCAGGGCACAAATATTACACAAAGCCGACTCCACATGATGGGTTTTCCTTTTTGCTTTCATGATGGACTCTAACAACGCAACGGCACAATTTGTATCCTTCATGCACAAAATGGTGGGCCAAATTGGCCTGAAAATTGTACATCCAGTGACTTACAAACAAAGGGTGCGAAGGGCATTTTATACCATTTTGACAACAACATATCTTTAAGCCGCCTTTGATACCAGGAAGAACACATTCTAACAGGGCCACAAGAATTTTCGATGAAATACCAGTCATACTAGTCATCTAGGGCTGTATTTCTTATGTGAAGGGATCAAATCTCAGAAATGGTGTCTTTTCAAACAGATGAAGTACTTATGATGGGGGTTTCCAAAACACAAAACTATATTAAATCTGACCTCTAATAAATGGCTGCATTTCCGTTTCTAGCAAAAGCCTTTGTTTTAATACATAACATGTTGGGTTCTTTTAAGTTGGGACAGAATCTATTTCAGGAACCCTAGCACTGATGATGTCACTGTCAATATCAAACCATGGAAACTCAAATCTAAATCAGTGGCATTACAGGGATGTGCCATTAAACGCCAACCTGATAATTGTCTGTTTGTCTTCTAATTGTCAGTTTCTAAGAGAAAGTAATAATCTGTCTTATCTACACCAAACTCACATCTGTATGGCAAAAAACTATGACCAGTGAACACTTGCTGACAGAAGAGAGGATCGCAGCCTTGACGGGTTACCAAAAATAAACCAAAAATATCATATGTCATTCTACTTTTCAAGTGTTCCAAGTTTTATAAAACATACAAAAATAAACTGTACTAAATACTGTATATTTCATATTGTGTTGCAATTAATATTATTGATTATAGTATAAAACACTGCAAAATATTTAAACTATGTTATGACTATGGTAAAGTCTGGCAACTCCAATTTCAATAAAGGTATTGCTTCATAGAACTGAATACCAACGTTAAAGCAGTCATACCTATAGATGATTTCTTGTAGATCTATTGCAAAAAACAATACTTTCATTGTGAGCTTGAAGTGAAGGCAATCTTCTTTAGTCCTTAAAGACATTTCACCTCTCATCCAAAAGGCTTCATCGGTTCTAGAAGCTGATGTGGAGTCCCAAGTATTTAGCCTATATTGGAGTCGGAGGTGGTTCTGAGAGACTAGTCGAAAGGATCACTTGGGGGAGGGGGGGTTGCATTTGGTGTGATACATTACCAATTATCAGGTGTTAACAAAGTTAACCTCCATTCACAGCTCAACCCATGTGATCCTAATGAATTAAATGATGGCAGCATACGACTCACAATGGGTCACACCTTGGCCTCGACTCATGCTGGCAGAGTGGGTCAGTATCTATCAGGACCACATCCAAGAGGACATCCCCATTTGAGGTTGAATAACTGACTCCCATTCAGTTTCTAGAACTGAAGAAGCCTTCTAGATGAGAGGTGAAATGTCTATAGGTACCAAAGAAGAAGCCCTGTTTCATCC
The DNA here is from genome assembly GCA_034780255.1 of Parotocinclus maculicauda. Lineage (NCBI taxonomy): Eukaryota > Metazoa > Chordata > Actinopteri > Siluriformes > Loricariidae > Parotocinclus > Parotocinclus maculicauda. The sequence continues at coordinate 2,991 of JAUZSU010170672.1, read as the reverse complement.
ACTCAAGCACTCAAGATCACTATGGTTGACTGAAAACCTACACAAACATCACATTCAATGAAAATATTGTCTTGCTGGATAACGTTGGTGGATTTGCTCATGGATCATGTATAACGCACAATGAAATCACTTAAGGTCAGTCTATAAAGTTCAGAATTACAATATCAAACCCTATACATATAACTTCAATCTTATCAGTTTAAGCTGGATCTCAACATGCCTAATTTTACTCCAAATACTGCAGTATATGTCAGAATTAGGGATAATTTGAAACGATAATGCCTTCACGAATCAGTAACAAGGCAATCAGGTCTGGCATCTGCCAGTGCACACCAGCCTATGAGTGAAATGGTCCGGGGGCATCAGCTTAAGGTCTGCATGCTCATTAAGTTAATTGCATCAATCTGTACTTCCACCTTGCTTTTAGCCACAACCTTATCATGCATGACTGTGGTAGTGACAGGTCAATTGCTCGAACATTTGGTTCAGCTTAATTACACATCCAGTGGAAAGAGGTATTGGTAAGTTCCAGTGGAGTAGTATTGATTACACATTTTATATAAACTGTATGCCCAAAAGTTGGTGGACACCCCCTTTAGTTACTTATCCGTTATTTTAGAATACCTTGGTGACTCTTGATATGGCATTTGTATATGCCCATAGGTCCAACAAGTCAGGTAATCAACATTCATCCCTAAAACAAAAGTCTATGATGAAATGGTTTGCCATTTTTGCACACAGACCTGATCATAACTCCAGAAAACATTACTTTAAATTGGAACACCAACTGTAGTGGGAAGCCTTTTCAGAAGAGTTGGCTCTGACTGCAAGTGTAGATTTACAAAGTGCACCAATATGGTCAAAAGAGCCGATAAAAGAGACAGTGATTGAGGAAAAAAGGACTGGTGTGTGACCACTGGAGCAATGTTACAAATGTCAAAAAAACATATACCACCACTTACAGTTACCAGTATCTGTCCGTAGCTGTGCTCTCCTGTACAAAAAAGCCTGACAATTTATTGGCAGTAACACTCTGATATATCCAATAAAACCTATTTCTATAAAGGTATGAACTTCTTCATGTTCGTATTATGCTTTGTGACCCAAAACGTTGACCAAAATAGATAGTAAAGGACATTATCATATCACTTGTTGTTTTATGTTTTAATGGCAATTACAATGCACTTAATATTTTGTTTTATGCAAAAATAATAATTAAAACACAATACAACAATATTTAGTACAGTTGTGTTTTTTTGCAATGCAGTAACTCATGTTTGCATCTTTTATAAAACTTGATACCGAAAACAAAAACAAGAGGGATATACACACACACACACACACACACGCACACACGTTTGTGTGTGTATGTGTGTGTGTATCCCTCTTGTTTTTGTTTTCGGGAACAGGTTTTATCAAGTATTTATTTTTTCTATTTTTAATTAATTAATTATTTATTTTAATTAATTGATGCACTGATTTATTGGAATTATATTTATTTATATATTACATTAATGCTTTGTCAATAAAAATCTGTACACGAGAGAGAAGGAGAGAGAGAATAGGAGAGAAAGAGAGAGAGAGAATGAGCGAGAGAGAGAGAGAGAGAGAGAGAGAGAGAGAGAAAAAGAGAGAGAGAGAGAGAGAGAGAGAAATAGAGAGATACATAGAGAGAGAGAGAAAAGAGGAAGAGATGAGTGACATCTCTAAGTGACATAGGAATGACAAAATAGGTCATTCTATTGGGGTCATTATCTTGGAACTTTCATTGTCCCATCCCTTCCAGGGTACACCATCACATTTGCCAGTTTCCACTAGTTGAGTGGAGCTGTGTCATTTTGTTCAATACATTATTTTGACCCCTGCATTTAGTCAATTTTGGTTTTATTTCTGTCTGTACTAAAGGTTTAAGAGGTACTCCAACCTTGTTCCAAAGTATTTTGCCAATATCTGTGCTTTGCACCATCTTCTGAAGAGATAAATATGGCAATATGGAAGCAAAGCATTAAAAAAGCATTTATGCTACTCTATGGCACATGAAACCTCTGCACTTCAATTCTTGATGTAAAAAGGTCCCAAAAAGTCAATCCCTTAACACATAAAAGGCAGAGTTATTCAGGTGGTCTGCCAATTCTTTGTTTTTTTTAGATGTCTTCTGCACTTAGAGCAAATGTGAAAAGAGACTGCTCTGCTGCATCTTATGAAACGTATAATGTTAGATATTTCATTCATAGCCATTCTTCGTCCTTGGTGCTGTATTCTGTCATGATGATCTTTGCTTAGCATTGCTGACCATCACGTGGCAAGTGCCCATCTCTTGGTAGTATTGTTGAATGTCTGACGTACGAATGTGAAAGTAAAGTGTGTTTCAAACGACCTTCCACCTTGAGGAGACCTTGCTCAACAAAAGAGAGATTCAATATATGCGACTTGTGTGCCATGTCCTTAAAGGCAATGGTAAACTCTGTCCACTTTCTTTCTTCTAAGCTACTCTTTATGAAGCCTCAAACTTCATATAACTTAAGATTTTTTGCTTCCATTATACAGAGAGACTGAAGCCTGGCAATCATTGATAAGGCATACAGTGGTGTGAAAAAGTGTTTGCCCCCTTCCTTATTTCCTGTTTTTTTTGCATGTTTGTCACACTTAAGTGTTTCAGAACACAAACCAATTTAAATAGTAGTCAAAGACAACGCAATTAAACACAAAATGCAATTTGTAAATAAAGTGGTTTTTTTTGTGACCTCTTGGATGAGTCGTCGATGCGCTCTTGGTGTAATTTTGGGTGGCCGGCCACTCCTGGGAAGGTTCACCACTGTTCTATGTCTACCATTTGTGGATAATGGTTCTCATTGTGGTTCGCTGGATTCCCAAAGCTTTGGAAATGGCTTTATAACCCTTTCCAGACTGATAAATCTCAATTACTTTCTTTCTCAATTGTTCCTGAATTTCTTTGGATCTCGGCATGATGTGTAGCTTTTAAGGATCTTT
>JAUZSU010170661.1:0-13193 GCA_034780255.1 Parotocinclus maculicauda | reverse complement strand
CTCTCTCTCTCTCTCTCTCTCGCTCTCTCTCTCTCTCTCTCTCTCTCTCTCTCTCTCTCTCTCTCTCTCTCTCTCTCGCTCTCTTTCTCTGTCTTGCATATAAATGTGAACACACAACACAGGGCAAAGTTTACAATGGAACATGCTGTTTAAAGTTGTACTGAGCATAACCTCTCTTGTCCTTCAACTGCTCTATGAAATTACTAGCAAACCACACATTCACACATGCGCGTGCACACACTCTCTCACACACACATGCACACACCCACCTTATAATCCTTGTTTAAACCCTGAACACACTAAATTAATAAATTGCATGACCTATGCTGTATGCCATTATTAAGTGGATCCTATTGCATTTGCATCTATTTCATTTGATTTACATTCATTTAACACATACAGTATCTAGAACACACTTTTGCAGATATATATGTTTTGTTGTAATAATACCCTGAATAAACAAATATAGTAACTCTACCAATAACCCTAAACCGTCATTCGTCATCTAAACAAGGCAGAGTTAAAACTACACTTTATATTATGTTTTTATTAGAATCTCGTAACTGCATGGGGAAACAGTGGAAGTCTATATTAGGAAATATTTTTTGATAGTGTGTATGATTATTTTCTACGAATGAATTCGATTTCATAAGGCATACAGGAATAAAAATAGTCTCATTAGAAGCATTACAAAGAGGCTGGCTAGTTGTATATGTACTCATTTTTAGGTATAGTATTAAAAATAATACCATCATCACAAGAAAGCTTTAAGTGACGTGTAAAATATTTGTACATATTTTTAATAGGAATGAGTAAAATAAGTGGCTTTACATATACTTTACTGTTATGTGGAATCATTACGTTATCTGTTTTGGAGTTAAATAAAAGACTAAGAACATTATTAAAATGCAGTAAAGGCAAATTAGGCAAAGATATGTAATTACATTTCTGTGTCACAGTAAAATGTTGAATGGAAATTTATATATATTATATATATTATGTTTGTTTTTTTTTGTAGCCAAATTTAATATTCATTAGAGAGGACACATGAAACAGACGTGATATGGTGTGGCACGACTGAAGTTCCTTGTGGACTTTGTTCATAAACAACTTACACGTTTTGCAGGTTTATGAACTTTTAGTTGAGTGTTTTCACACACATGAAAACTCAGTAAATTCAGACCTGAATGTTCAAATGCAAAACTCAAGGCAACAACCTGCACTTAGGTTTTTTCATATTAAGAAAAATCATGTTAGACAATTCATAGTGCTGTGAGCTATATGACAGCTTTTAGTCTCTCCATCCCTCCATCCGGTCAGCTCCATTTGCTCCCAAAGCGATGTCACAAGGCATAATATCCACTCAGGAGACAGAAAGCTGTCCCACTCTCTCCACCACCCCTCGCCAGACACTGCGTCTCTTTAATCATGGTTTTCATCTTGCTACATTGAAATTTCGGTTACCAAGGACAGCATCATAAATAAAAGGGCATTGTGGGGATTTTACCTGCAACTTTTTGTGCATTAAAGGAGAGCGAGAAAGGGAAAAAAAAAAGACAAGGTGGTCATCTGTGAAAATTTATTATCATTTTTATGGTAGGGCAGGAGAGAGAAAGTAAGTAAAAGCTGGAAGAAACACATCCTTAAAGAAAGGGTGAGATTCCTAAATGAAAAACAAAGTGAATTTCTGGATTTTGTTATGTCGTAATATGGAGCAAGAGCCCTTATTTATTCTTGCATGTTGTGCCTTCAGTTGGCATTCAGCATGTTCTTCTGTTTGTGAGACAAATTTATTTTGGACACATAATACATTGGGGCCAGAGTGAGTTTTAAAATGTCATACTAAAAATCTAAAATAACCTTTTATCCTTTATTAAAATTATATATTTAACGATGGTTAAAATGAATGCGTTTTTACCTGTCTGGTCTTTTCCTTATGCACAGTCTATAAGAATGCATACATCCTATATTTTTAGGAATGTCTTTCACTGGGTTTTCATCATTTTGGCAGTATGCATACTACAATGAAATTAAGTGCTTGTCTTTGTTGAACTACATCAGAATCTCGTGGGTGCTTGTTTTCTTAGCTTACTGTTTACTGATTTGTGTAACAGTGCAATTGTTCCTAATTAATTTAACCAGTAAATAATTTATGCATTTTGTTTGATGTAAAGTAATACTTTGAAAGCAACACTTTCCTACTGTATTATATAGAGTTCAAAAGAAACAATGAATTTACATATGTTCTATTTTTGTTTGTTTTTAATACAACAATGAATTAATATTGTTTTGATCCTACTTATTTTCATTCAGTTTATATTTTATGCTAACTTTAATTGCTTATTTTTTGTAATATGTAAGGGATGGATTTTCCACTTTGTAATGGCACAAGAAAAGATTAATAACAAATAACAGTTATGATCAAAAACATGATAATTAATTTGAAACTCTAAGTAGGCAAATTGTAAATCCTATCTAAACAGTGAGTTCAAAATTGTAACTTACCACCCACTGGGTTTCTGCGTGTAGATTCAGTGTGCAGTGCTCAGCAGAAAAGCATTATATTATTGTTATTAAATAAACAAATGGTTAACTAAAACATTAATTAATTAAACAAAATAAAGCTAATTACAAATAAACAAATTACATTCAAAATGTGTGTATTCACGTTTCAATAAACTATTTCTGAAACTAATTCCAAACTTCACACACAATTTTTTCAGCATGTTAGTAAAATGTATTTATTTATATTAAATGTTCCTTTTAAACTTACCACAGGTTTTCAACTGGGTTAAACTGAAGGGACTGGAGTAAACATGTCAAGCTTTTTTGTGTGGATTTAGATGTATTTTTAAATTACTGTCCTGTTGACTGATCTAACCAAGACCCAGTTGTAGTATCTTGGCAGAAGCAGTCAGGTTCAATTAAAAGACTTCTGGAACCATAATGAGTCCATGAGTCCATGTATCCTAACAAGGTTCCCAGGACCTTTAACAGGAAATCCGTCTCCACATCATCACAGATCTTCCACCATACTGTGGATTTTTTTTTCTTTTGTCTAAGAAGTTTTGGATCTAACAGCAAATGTCTCCATAAGATTTAGTGAGCGCAAAATGCCCTCATCCATGCAATTTCTTTATTCGTTCCTTTACTTTTGTATTAATATTTAGCAACTAAAAAGTATAATATCCAGTACTTTAAATTATTTTTTGAGAACAATAACAACACATGAAATAAAATAAAATTAGTTTTTTGTGTTAGTAGTCGCACAAATCTGGCCAGTAGTTGTCACTATGGAGTGTGTTTTCAAGAATTCAAGAATTTTTTCAGGCTCAAATAATTCAAAGCTTCAAAAACCCCAATTTCCTCTCACAGTAAGCATGGGTGTGAGCACAAATTACACAGACAGGTACTAAAAAAAGCTAAAATATTAACAAAGTTTTTGTAACTGCCTTGGGAATAATTCATATTTTTGCTTGAAAGCACAAAGTACCTCAGCAAGTAACTTTTTTTATCATAAGACAAGATCAGTTGTTCTCAAACATTTGAAATAATTGGCTCCAGTTTCTCGCAATATGATATATATGCTCATTATACCATTGCAAAAACAGCAAATCTAATGGTGGCCTAAGGCTTTTGCACAGTATTGTATGTAATCTATCCCATGTTAAGGAATGACTAAAATAACCTTTGTCCTTTTTTAACATTTCAGATTAGTAATTTCATGTGGGATTAAACTAATTTACCAAAACACAATTATTCAATGTGTACATGCAGCTGACGTAGTTACAGTATTATGGAAATTAACCATTTTAAACCCAAAGTTTGTTGAAATGTGTTGGGTATTTCTACAAGTGTATGTGTGAGTGAAAATGCCATTGTCTGCTCGAAGGATAGGCTTATGATGAGTTTTGATAAGCGGGCTTGTGATGAGTTTTGAGAATATACAGTGTGGGTTAAAGGATAACGATACAATTACTGACACCGACTGGACTTTCTCTTGCAATTACTAAGTTACTTACTAACTTATTAATATGGATATATAAACTGGTTATGAGGGATTTGTTAATCATAAATATAGTGCACACTTTTTTGCACTTTTTTGTTTATAGGCTTCTAAAAAAGAAGCAAGACTATAGGTTCTTCCTCACATTTGAATATCCTTCCCATTGCCAGTGGTGACACACTAAGATATTACTTTGGACAACTGGTTATTCCAACTGATGGTTGAGTGATAGCGGAATCCCCTGTTGGGTTGCATGCAGAATACTGCACCTCTTATCACAGAATCAGCTTATGTGAAAAGTGTTTGTAGTGAGCATGATGTTTCCAATGTGACAATATTTTGCTAAAACCATTTCCAACCTCCTCAAAACTGCCTTGTCAATAATGCTTCTTCTCAATATCATTGGTTAGAAATAAGCATGTGAATGTGCATCCTGAACCTCTAATAAAGGGAAATATTGAAATACCCAGCACAAACATGTGTACCACTCATTCTCATTCATGCTTCTCTTGACACTGGATAAATGCCATATACATTCTTTTTCTTTTACCATTTCTTACCACTGTGATTCTACCTTTTGTCTCCTCCCATGTTTGTGTTCCTCTTTAGCGTGTACTCAGCATGGCCACTTGAGCAGAGATATGTGTGCGCCACAAAGCTGGAAAAATCCTTAGGTTCATATTTTTGGGGTTTGGGCTGAATATGAACAACTGTGCTTTTTTGAATGTTTCCATCAGTGCATGTTTAGTTTAGACAGTGTGTGCATCCAGACTGTGTCTCTGTTGTAGACTTCTCATATTTGTAAAAATGCCTGTGTTGGATTGCTGACTGTTTGTGCACTTGCCAAACACAAGCAGTCTCTATCTCATCACTTCCTCAATACAATGAACGGGGAAAGAAAATAGCCTTAACAGCTTCTTTCTTTTCTTTGTGTTTTTCTGTGTTTTTCTCTTTGTGCAGGGTCTCTTCATCTTCCTGATATATGGCGTGTACAACACAGAGGTGAGTCTGCAGTGTGTCTCAAGGCTGACTGAGTGAGTGAGAGAAATGATAAGTTTCTGATGACTCCCCACCAATGGGATGTGGTCTTTTTCCTTTTCTTTTTTTTTAACATGATCTTTCCATTGCCCTTCATGCTTGGCCTAACTTATATGCATCCAAGCCCGTCATTAACCACTGACACGCTGAGTAAAGAGCTAGTCATTTCTCAACTGCATTGGCCAATATTTCACTGCCTCTTTAAGTTTTTAAACTCCCAACCCTCCATTTACTATTCTGACATTGGACCCTGTGAGCCTAAGGTATCGCTGCTGGTTGTCCAGGGTGAGAGAAGAAAATATGCAGGACGGGAGGTAGATAGCCTGGAAATGTCACAGAACAAGCTTATTAACATTTAGATGCTCCTTGAGGGGAAAATAAAGGCAAAATATCACTTTAATGGATGAGACCTTCTTTGAATAAAAAAAAAATTGAATGAAACCATGAATAAAGTAAGTTAGGCATAATGCATTTTGCTGTTTAATTACCGCCATTTCACAGTTTAAATCCTTGTTTTTTTTGTATCAACAATTTAATTTCATAGTCATTCCACTCTGTATATTGTTAGAATAGTCTGAATAATTGAAAAATGCTCTTATTTTCAAGGAAGCTCTCATGCAAAAAAGTGTTTGCATAGTTTGGTTAGCGTGGGCAAGGTCACAGCCTTCTGGGTATAGAGTTCCACCCTTCACCACCTCCACCTGGCACATGCTGAATGTCTCAGCCCTTTGTCTTCCTTCACTCATAGCTTTTCACCCTCCATAAAAGAGGGGTGAGGTGGTGGCCCTGAGTCAGAGTCCTGCTTTGACATAACAGTCTTGCTGTGGACTCGCTCCGCATTGTAAAATAAATCATTGCCGCATTCTTGCTTAAGTGGCTTTTTTTAGTGCTTCAGAATCTATTTTTCAACTACTGGCTCTCCTTGACCCTGGGGTCTTCACAATTTGTGAGCAACCCATGTTTGCTTTATGCGTTTCTCAAAGAGGGTTTTGAAAACATAAAATGTAATAATCTTTTCTTTTTTTCTTTTCTCCTGCTTGCACTTGACTTATTTTTTTCTCTTTGTTTAATCAAAAGTGTGGAAAAAAGTACTGGCATACCATGTTTCACCTGCAATACAGTACAAGTCTGCATTAATAAAACGATTGCATAAAGATGAAGGACAAGGTTAACATTTCATTATATCAATACTTATTTAATTAATGTAATTAAAGTACGAAATAAGAGAAGACAAAGACTCTCATCATATTAATGAAAATCACTAGAAAACATAGAATATAATATGTAAATTACAGAACATAATAATAATAATAATAATAATAATAAATAATAACTTGTTCTTTATTTTATTATTTGTGTTATTAATTGAGGTCTGAAAACACGCTATCTTGTTCTTAATGGAATTAGTTGTTAATTGCCGTGAATAAATGCTCTTGTCATTAATGCAAATAAATATTTGTATTTGAAATTTGTCAGTAATTTACAGAATAAAACAAAACAAACAAGGTCCACTTTCACTCAAAAACCAAAGAACTGACCATTTTGCAGTGGTCTTTTTCCCAGTAAGTTACATGTTATAAGGGCATAATTAGAGTTTTTCTTAAATATAGTTTACATTTACTCTGAAACAATATTCATTCAATGTACAATTACTGATATTGTCTTACTAATTATTTTACAGTTTGTCTATATGTCAGTGTGTTTAACCTTATTTACTGTCTAACCTTTATCTACTATGCAGTCAATTTAAGCAGTATGCATGTAAGTAGCTAGTTTATTTGTATGATTAAAGCATACTGATTAAATTTTTAAAAAGCATTTAATCTAACCATAAGACTAAATATTTAATTCCTGGATGCTTTCAACAAGATTCTTTTTCTATGCCTTTCTTGTGATTTTACTTTGAAATAAATGTATTTGTTATCCTAGTTTCATTAATTAAGGCTACAGTCCACTTATGACATTTCAATTTATGATTCTTTGGAAAGAGCGTGAGAGACACAGAATCCAAATCTGACATATTACTACTGTTGGCTGGGAGTTGTCAAAGGTGCTTTGTTCTCTTCATTAGCCCTGTCAGCACAGGCAGTGGTGTCAATGTAAAACACATTGTGTATGTCTGTGTAGCAGCATCATTTAGGATGATGGTAGGCTCTAATGAAGTCATAAGATGTAATACATATTCACTAGTATGAGAGATTGGGACTAGATTTACAGAAGGGTGACTACGGAAAATGTTGTGTATTTGTAATGCTTTATGATGATTGATTTATGATTTAACCCCTTACTTTTTGTATAAGGAAACATTTGTGTTTATCTAACAGACAATTTTACTATTGACTAACTACTGAGAGAAGGGAGTTTTTACTTTATTCTTATAGCATATAATCAAAATATATACAGTAAAGCCCCAGGTCAAGTCCCCTACCATTAACTATGATTTATTAGATATCAGTTTTTAAATCAGGTTCAGTTAGTATAATGTGGCAAAACAATTCTACTTCTTAAACCAGTACTAGCAGTATTATACTATCCACATTAACATTAGAGGTCAGTATGTACCTGCCGTTAAATACTTTGTTTAAATACAAGTAAATGCTTTATAACATCCGTTCGCATATACAGGTCAATCTCAGAATTCAAACTAAGCTTGTTCCAGAAGGCTTTTCAAACTCGGATTGGTTTGAAGTCAGCATCCAATTTTCTCATAAGAAGTAAATAGGATTAATCAGTTCCCTAAACCCAAATGATTAGGTTCCACTGAATACCCATTGACAAAATAAAATAAAATAAAATAAAACAAAAACATAAATAAATAATGCACCATTAAGGAGTTGTTGGGATTGAATGAAACTTTATGGAGGTATAACTGCATGGTGGCTTAGAGGCTCTGTAACGTATCTTGTAGGACATTTGCCCACAGATGTTGCAGCTAGGCATTCCTGGGTTACTGAAGCTAACTTCCCAGAACTGCTTGATTGGTGAAACATCTGATGACCAAGGCAGGGCATGGAAGTGTTGCTTACAGGATTACATTCCTGGAAAACCTTGCAGTGTGTGGACAAGCATTATCTTGCTGAAACATGCCTGTGTGGAAGCCCTCCCCTGACAGGCAACATGGGGCTGCAGGATGGCCCACATATCTCTGAACTGTTAGTGCCCCTCGTTTCACTACTAGTGGTGACAGAATGACCATGTGTAAATCACAGGGCAGTTAAGGGCAGCACGATCAAGAATGGGACAACATAACAGCAGTACTGTATTTGAACAGAATTTTGTCTAGTGAGTCGATACCAGTACACTACTGTAATCCATACAGCTTTTTTGTATAATATAAATTATTATACAATATTTGTCTTAGTTAATAAATAAGTAGTTGCACACAGCAAATTAATTAGGTATGAATTCATGGTAAACACTTTGGTGAAGGTGTTGGTACAATACAGAAGTCCTGAAGAGCATTTCAGTTGAATATTTCTTGTTTGTTTAAGGACTGAAAACTTCAGCATTTGTAAAAAAAAAAAAAAAAAAAAAAAAAAAAAGAATTATTTCAATGGCTGTACTAATAACTCACTAATTACACACTCACACTGATAACGGCTTTAAAACAGTATAGCAGATTAAATTTTAACCATCTTATGAAAATGATTCATCATCCCCCGAGTGCAGTCATTTCTGCAAGGGTGACTCTTTCCTCCTGAACTTTGTGGCTGTTGGTGAGCAGTGACAGGATGACTGGTTAAATCGCTCTTTTAACTTTAACAGTGCTGCCTGCAAGTCACTTCCATCACCCATTACCAGTGACATAATGAAACATTTTCACTTGCTTCTGTAGACAATATATTTATGTATATAATATATTTACAACTAAATTACTTTGAATTTCATGTTTTACTTAACTATTCAGCAAATGGGTAGATGTATTTTGAGTTGTGCTAAGCTTTTATCTTTCCCTCTTTATTTTCTTTTTCTTTGCAGGTTCGCAGCACTGTCAAAAGGATGAAGGAAAAGCGAAAGGCTCAGAATTTCTTTGTAAGCTGTGTATCAAATTAATACATAACGCTTCACACTATATCTATTTAAAAAAACATTAGAAAACAATTTATTAATCTTTTACTTTTCATTGATTCATTTCCCTACTCACTTAATTCAATGTAGTGTTATGGGGAGCCTAGCCAACAGGCCAGGACAAGCCATATGGTGGGAACTAGTCCTAAACAGGGCAATAATTTCAACTCAAGGCACCTGCACACCCTCACTCTGGAATACTTCAGAAATACCAGTTCACTTAGAACATATCTTTGGAATATTTGAGAAACCCAGAGTACAAATGACAAAATCGCAATAGACACAGGGAGAACATACAAACGCCACACAGCCAGGAACGGAACCACAGATTGAAGCTACGAGTCAACAGCGCTAACCACTACTTTGCCATGCCGCCTTAATTTATTTTTTATTGATTAATTATGATCACAGACATAAAATTACATAATATTTCTTCCTTCCACTCGTTCTCTTTCCTGACTTCAGCCACCTCAATCCTAGTAATGTCAGCCAGCAGCCCAGGGTTACAAGTTTTCTAATCCAGCACTAGCTTGTCCCTTGATATTAAACTGTCAGCTCAGTATTTATATGTAGGGCTGCTCTTCGTTGGAGATCACTTAGCTTTTGCAGTTTAAAAGTAGTTAATAGCCCTCCCCCCAGCTCATCACCTCTGTGCCCCTCACACAGACTCAACACAATCGCCTTCACCTCCACAATTTGCTGCTGCAGGTTGTCTTATGAATGATCATATTAACTCTCCTCCAGGTCAGCAATAGTTTATGGCCTCCGGCAGCTTGTCCCTCTTGGCTCAGGCATGCCACCTGGTCATTGAGAGCTGAATGAAACAATTTCTAAAGGTAGATTGATTTTAGAGTTTGACCCCCTCTGACAGTCCTGACACTGTTAAGACAGAGGCTAGTAACATACGGCCGGTGCTCTAAATACTAGTCCCAGTTAATACATATCAGCTATTAGAGATGGGACTCTTTTGCTTTCTCTGGGCAATTTACCAATTTTCTCAAAATACAGGTTGTATGACGCAGATGGCTTTTCAGCAGGCCCTGTTTTGTGTCGTAAATCTACAGGGACATATTCTGTATCTGCCTGAATGCTTTAATGGTGCCCTTGCTCTACAGTAGCATGAGAACATATACTGCTCCTTATTGAATCTGAGCGGTGTGCTTAGCGCTGCCACCATACGCGAGAAGATGAACAGTCAGCTCTTTCCAGTTTATTGTTATCATGGGCCCCCTGAAAAGGATTGTTTATTACACTGGTTTGAACATTAAAAAATCTAGTTGAGCATTATTCAGTTTAGATTCTTGGCTTTTGGGGCAGCACTGTAGCAGGGTGGTTAGTGCTGTCACCTTACAGCTCAAACGATTCACACTTTAATTTGCTTTTCTGTCAATATGCATGTTCTCTTCATGTCTGCTTTGGTTTCCTTTAGGTACTGTGGTTTCCTCTGTAGTCCTAAAATGTGTTGGGTTATGTTTAATTCTAAATAGTTGTAGTGTGTGTGCGTGCATGTCTGCCTTTTGCCCTGTGCTGCTGTTAGGCCACAACCCTGAATTGGAACTTCTCAATAATTGCAATAATTCTAATTTTCCTTCAGGCCTGTTGTTGGGTGCTTCTTTTTGTAAAACACATGTTATCACAACTTTTTCCTTGTTAAACTGGCACAGGTCTGGTGTCTATCCCTGGAGATCACAGGACTTATGCATAAACATACTTTTGTTGTGATGTTGATGATCCCCAAACCAGCCTTCCCTCCAGCAAACACAGACTATCTTGCCTGTATAACTGGCAATTGTATTACAAAAATATACCTGTAATTTACACTAGCCCATCATGTTTAGTTTAAGAATGATGGACCTTCTTAATTCTTGGATTATAAGGTTTCATTTGTGATATGATTATGCAGGCTTGACCAGCGTTACTAGCTTGATTTCAACCGTCTCCTGACCTGAATGACCTCACTCTTGTACACACTGTGGCAGATTGCTTGGAGGAATAAAGCTGTCAGTTGTACTGGCCAAATAAAAAACAACCGCCTTTCAATACTTGCAGAGTCTGGGTTCATGACAGCCATGAAATATAGATATAAATTGGAGGCAGATTAGTTTTTTGATCCTAATTCACGTTTTGACACAATATAGGATGGAAAAGAGCTAAGACTATTTGCCGCATATGTGTGCAATTCCAACAGTGAGAAAATAGCAAACAATAGCAATAGAAAGCTATTGATGATAATTGAAATTATACAAACTGGAAATTATGTATAACAAGCACTGCTTTAATGTACATTTGTAACTTCTATGAATGGTATACGTTTGGTCTTTTTCTCCCTCGCCCTATTTTTATTTTTGTTGCACATTCTGCATTTAACACAATACATATCGTACAAATCTCTATTTCCTTACAGAACTGTGGCAGCTCCAGACCATCTAACTCCATCACCAACTGCCAACTTGGCAGCACTCCTGTACCCAGCACTCAGGGAAAGTATGATTTTGCTGCCAATCAGTCAGGAAGCCTCTCAATATCCAGTGCTTGTACCAGTTACAGCAGTAGGAGTTAAGTGATTTATTTTTACTTTAGCATCTTGCAAGGGTTAGGAATGCATTCTCAGTTACTATACATGTTGTACCCTGTGTATAGTGTGTATTGCAATTGCTCATGTTAATGTATATGTGTGTGTGTGTGGTTGGGAATGTGTGTATATAAAGCAGAGAAATCTGTGCTGCATTATGAGTTGAGGAAAGACTAGTGACTGGTGGGGAGGGTGTACTCTAGAATGACAGCTCTATTTTAGACTGTAACATTCTCCAGATCCAGCAGAATGCAGGGCTCCGTTTGCCTTTTCTGACCTCAACATTATTGGGTTGCATCAAAGTAATTGTCAAATGGCTGCTTGCCAGTTAGATTCTTCTAGAAAAATTGACAAAAGAGCTTTTCACAGCAGGGGCATTGATAGAAAAGAAAAACATAATTATTTTGAATGAAATATGTTAATGTAATGTGTTACAAAATTTGACACAGCTTGCTTTTAAAATGATGTTTAATTAAACCAGTGTGTCAATTTGGTGGCGTCAATTCAAGATACTGCCGCTTTGCAAATTTTTGGAAGATATTTGTCATTCCACAGATTATTTATTGCACTGCCATTCAAATTCCACATAATGATTAGAATGTAAGATTTAAAGTTACATGAATTCTGCACTTAGATTAGATTTAAAAGATTAAAAGAAGAAAAATATATATTATTTAGGAATAAACTAAAATATGTCATTTGATGCTGTGACATAATAATGTTAGTATTAATAAGGACCAATTTCAAAGGAAACCAAAATGTCAATTACTTGTAAAATAAGTGTTACTAGACAGAATTTAAAATGTTTTATACTATGATGTGGTTACAGGAATGCTTTTTCCTACATCGTGCTTTACATCTCCATATTCTAAAGCAACTCTATGCTAATTTGTTATACTTTTATAGCTAATTTCAAGATTAACTTGTAGTGGACTGTTGGGTGATGTTAAATTAACTGTGTTCTATATTCTATATTACACCAACCAAAAATGTCCAGCCACCAGCATCTGCTACTGTCTCTGACTTTACATCTGCATCTTGGAGAAATATGGTAGATGCATCTAATAGAGTGCACAGTGGGTGAACAAAAGTGATTAAAAACTCCAACAGCACTGCTGTCTGATCCACTCATACCAGTACAACACACACCAACACACCACCATGTCAGTTTTACTACTGAGAATGATCCACCAGCCAATTATTACTCGATCTTTGCTGGTCCATGGGTGTCCTGATCATTAGAGAACAGAGTATAGGGACTACACTCTGTAATTGGTGTACTACAAAATGCATCTACTGTGGTGTGAAAAAGTGTTTCCTTATTTCTTGTTTTTTTTGCATGTTTGTCACATCAAACCAATTTAAATAGTAGTCAATAACAACACAAGTAAACACAAAATGCAATTTGTAAATGAAGGTGTTTATTATTAAAGGAGAAAAAAAATCCAAACCTACATGGCCCTGTGTGAAAAAGTGATTGCCCCCTAAACCTAATAACTGGTTGGGCCA
>JAUZSU010170660.1:0-24876 GCA_034780255.1 Parotocinclus maculicauda | reverse complement strand
ATTTTGAGGAAAGAGATTAATTTAATACAATTTGGAATAAGGCTGTAACGTAACAAAATGTGGAAAAAGTGATGCGCCGTGAATACTTTCCGGATGCACTGTATTCATGTAAGATGAACCGTAAACAACATAAGATGGAGGGAACAGTAATTTATTGCATTTTTCTCCTTTACTCTTATTTGTGTTTATTTATTTAACATTACATTAACATTATTTGCATAAAGGTGAGCTCTCCATAGTATGCTCTCTGGATGATCAATAGAATTTATAGTGAGGACACACAGGTCCGGGATGATGAGTCCAGGATGATGCATCAAGCATAGTTTTTTATAATTGGTACTTAAATACTACATAACATTTTCCAGTAACTAGCACTGGGTTGTCCATTGCAGCCAGACCTTATCCAACATACAAGAAGAAATAAAATACCATAGATAAAAACTAACCATTCCAAAACATCCTGGCGTGTCCTTAAATCTCAAACTTTTCGGTAGTCTCTTTTTGCTCAGGGTCTGACTGTGGTTCAAACATATATGGATGCACTGATATGTTTTCTCCAGAGGTAATCATTCCTCCAGCGTTCACACTCAACACTTGCCATGCTATTGTGAAACTAC
The DNA here is from genome assembly GCA_034780255.1 of Parotocinclus maculicauda. NCBI lineage: Eukaryota > Metazoa > Chordata > Actinopteri > Siluriformes > Loricariidae > Parotocinclus > Parotocinclus maculicauda. Next base: position 24,259 of record JAUZSU010170660.1, on the reverse strand, counting down.
AGCCAAGTTGTCACACCCAGTTGGGTGCAGGTGGTTGGGAATGGTGACTCTTTATCATATGAAGCAACAGGCACTCAAGCTGTTTTAAAACGTGCTGTTTAGAGAATTTTAAAAATGTTGCTGTGATGTTTGATTCTCGTGTTACATTGGCCAAAGCATTCCAGACATGTCACATTGACCCCAGGGTACTGTGGTAACTACGGACAGCTAGGTGTATTTTTGCATGGGGTGTTTATAGCTAAGGGTTTGTGTGGACCTTAAAGAACGTAACAATGAAACTTAGTATCCACTAGCAGTTTATTTCATGCTAGCCATCATAATGATTACATGGTGACTGCAAATACAGACTAATGCAAGGTTTATTAGGCAGCAGTCTGCTCCAGCATCAAATCTACTAAGACAGTTCAAATAAACTGTAATGAATTGTTTGACATAATGAAATGTTTGAATGGATATCTATAAATGTGTCATTATAACAATAGGCTGAGCTCTGTAAAGAAAGCTGGGTTGTACAGCACAGTGTGTGTGCATGAGCATTGCTTTGTCATATTGCATTACAAAAGCCAAAAAATACGAATTTTTAACATTCAAATAATAAAAATATGAACGCATAGCTCCTGGTAACAACAGTTCCTATGGGTTTGGGTTCAAATCCTGGGTGGTACTTGCACCATAAAGTTTGATATGATTAAGAAATGGTCATTTAAACAATGTGATATCAGGCTAAGGCCCCAGACCCTTCTTCATGACCCTGACCAGATTTAGTGAGGGTAAAAAAATATGCGTTACTTTTGGTTTTGCTTTAAATGCATATTCAATTAAATTTAAATTTATTAGGAGTAGATATTCCAAAACTTTTCATTTCATCTATTGATGTCCCCCAATTCAGTTTAGAAATTTTGACTTTAACAGTGAAACAAAGACAATAAGTCAATAGTCTGGGCTCTATGCCCAACAGATCTTGGATGTAATTGAATTCAAAGCTCTCCAGACTATAGCAGCATGTAGACACAAACAGTATCTGCTACACAGAATATTCTGAGTGAATTCCCAGTGGATCGGTAAGAATTTTACAATGACAGATTTAGTCCTAAATACTCTGAAATGCTTAATTTGCACTTCAAAAATTCAAATGACCTCATAACCTCTATAGGGGATACTATACCCATATAAAGTATATAAGTATTTTAGATTTGTTTTGCATGGTATTACATTAATCAAAACTCAAGGCAGTAATTCACAGTTCATTTTTATCTTTTTTTATGCTTTTTAATTTTTGTAAAGGCACATATGGCATAGTTCCATGCATACTTGCCCTGGTAACCCTCAGGAGCGTCCTGAGCATCATCCAGCCAGTGTGGAGTAGGCTTTTAAATAAATTTATTCATACTTATAGCTTTATGATTCATCTTCTAATGGCTAGTTTCAAACTCTTTATTACATTCTACTATTTCCCCTGTGCTTTTTTAACCCATGGCAGTCTATTTCTGCACCCTTGTGAATATGAATCAAATTGAAGTAGTGATCTGTCTTTGAATGGGTTGCTGTAGTTTATTGGGCAAGCTTATTTCTGCATGCAGTGCACACTGTCTCTCCCACCTAGCCCAAGAGGAGCTTACTGTAATCATTAATGTATTTGTTACTGTGACTGTTGCTTTGTGGCATATCACTATCCAGGCATATGACTTCAGTTATTTGTTATTCCTTGTTAGTTTGTTTGGGAACAAACCGCTCACTGAAGAGTTGAGGCCTGATAACTGGCCCACTTGTAATCTGCATTGTATGCATTAATTAGCATATATCAAGCCTCAAACTGAATATGCATGTAAGGAGGCATGTGTGGGTCTGGCATTGTGTGTGATAATGGCACACTCACTTGAGCCACTACAAAATTCCATTTATTTTGAGCCAAAAATTATCTGAGCAATTATGTTTTTGTGTGGTTATTTTGGCCAGAGAGAGTTCAAGACTTATTTAATTGTGCATTTGATAGCCAGGGGAAGTTTTCGATCTCATTTAATTGCTTATTTGAAAGCGGTAAACTACAAGATTTCAAGCCACATTTCTTTACTCTATGGTATGTTTTATTTCCTGGTGACATGTTGCTTATGATTACTACTGAGTTAGCTATAAATTGGTTGGTCTGTTATCTCTTTCTATAATTAATTTAAAATTAAGCTCATTTAACATTGCTCCTGTCATGTATATAGCCATCAATGCTGACATGACGTTAATAAATACAAATAAATTCTCCTTGCTCCTCCATAGTAAAATATCAAGTGGACTATGTTGCAAAGGTACATCTAAAACAACAAGTTATAGTCATACTATCAAAAAGTAGCATATATGCATCATGAAATTAAATAAAATCAATCTCAAATAAATGCAATGAATTTAACAAGAATACACCAAGTTGTGTAAGAACATAATTCTGTTCTTGTTTGCTTCCTTTCTAAAAAATCGAAATCTGTCAGCAGTCACAATATTAACTTCACTAATTCGTTTGGTTAATTGGATTGCTATTTACTGAGAAGCTCCCAGGCTTGCAGCATACATGTCATAACTGCATGTGGCCTACTGTAGTTGGAGGCATTTTTTCTTGAGGATACTCTCAGTAAGACTTCCAGAGGTAAACATTGCTGCTGTCTATGTATTGTCCCCAAGCTAGTTTAGACCCATAATAATAATCCTCTCCATGAAAGCTGGTCCCATCTGCCTTTAACAGCATGGCCCGATTCAGAAGCTGCTGGCATATAATGTTAATGCCCCCAATATTCAGGATAAGGGAGAAGAGCATGGAGGATTGCATTATTGCATTGTGGGAAGAGAACTACTCAGAAACAGGAAAACAGCAATAGCTAGTGAGATTAAATTAAGTAATTAGCTTTACATACCTTATTCATCTTTTTATCCATGTGTTTTATATTTAGTTATATCGTTTTGTAGTATAGCTGTGAGAGAGCAAGGGAGGATTACTATCTTCTTGCATCCAGGGTTAATTAGCATTGCAGAGTTGCTGTCTGGAGCCGGCACCAAATGATCTAACCATGCCTTTTTTTTCCTCCCCTAGTCCCGAACCTCTTTTGGTCCCTGTCTTCCTGTCTTTGTTTTTCTTACTCTCCACATAAGTATGGCTTAACTGGAGACATTTTTTCTTGATGTAGTAAAGAAAACAATGAGAAAGCACCACTAAAAATGGGGGTAACCACCCCACAGGACAAATACACCTAGCTATGAAACAATATGAAAGCACATGCAATAGTACGCACAGGTAAACATGCATTAGTGTTATTACCAGAGACAGGCAGCTGAAATGATAAATCAGTATGGCTAATTTTTTTTGACAATTTATTTGTTTTATTTTGGAACTAGGTAATGCGTATTTAGCTTGTCTCCGTTTCTCTGTTTCCCAGACTAATATCTTTCTAACTTCAAAGATTTCTATCCCAAAGCAATAACATTTATTTTGCATCCTTTTTTTTTTACATTCATTTTCCTTTTACATTTTATTTCAGCTACAGAAATCTTTCTCCTGTGTGTTTCTGTGTAGCAGCTTTTGCTAATACAGATGATTGGCAACTCACTCATTAAAGCTCTAAGGATTTTTGGCTAATGTACTTGGATAGCAATCAATGTTAACCCACTCCACACAGAGACAAAATAAACCAGACTTGCAGTTTAATTATACTATTTGAAATGAGTAAAACAAATATATAATTACTAAATAAAAAATAAGCCTATAAGACAAGCCTATAAACTGTATGCTGATGTCTAATCATAGGATTATGCACATGCCTCCTTATTTTGTCCATGTTATTTGCTAAAGCATTTGGAATAATTTAAGGCTATTTGGGCACAAGGGATCCAACTTGGTCATTTTATGTGAGTTGTTTTAAAGTTCAAATTTTATTTGTTTAATGCTTTTTACAAATCACACTATGTCAAAGCAACTTTACCTAGACCAAGTATAGACCCCCACATAAAAAGCCAGAGGCAACAGGGGCAAAGAAACCCTCCCTGAGACCAATAAGAAAAAGCCTTGTAAGGATCCTGGTTCACATGGGGACCCATCCTCCTCTGGGTCAGGATAGGTCAGTATAAAAAAAAGTAATTTCATAACAGATTTTGTGCACAATTAAATTAAATTGAAATATCTTCATGTCCACCCAGTTCTTGTGTGGGTTTTCTCGGGATTCCCTCTTACATTTCAAAGACATGCATGTTAGGTTAAATGCCATTGTGTATGAATGTATGAGTGTATGTGTCCTATTGGATTGGCAGTCTGTATGGGGGTTGCTCCTGCACTGCACCCTGTGCCACTAGCCAGGCACCGGCCATCCTGCGACTCTGACTAGGATAAACAGATAAGACAGTGAATAAGTGAATTAAATATATGTAATAATTTATATATTGCAGTGTTTGAAAATGTGTAAAATATCTGCACTTTCTCTATTTCTGCATCAATATGGCCTAAAACATCAATAGACTTTCACTCAAGTGTAATCAAATTAGATAAACCTCTCACTTCAGGTCATGCTACAGCATTTCTGTTGTATTAAGGTCAGGACTTTAAATTGGCCATTCCAGAACATTCACTTTATTCATCTTTTACTATTGTTTGATAGAATGATTTGTGTGTTTCATTGTCTTGCTGCATGGACAAATGTACTAACTTACTTTAGAATTTGGTGCTGTTACTGAAACTTCATAGTTCATTCAGTAATGGAAAAACATCAAGAATAACAGGCCCATATAGTGAGACTACTACCATCATGTCTCATAGATGGGATAAGGACCTTATGGTGGAATGCAGTGTTTTCCTTTCTTCAGACCAATTCTACTTTGATCAGTGTGTAAAACATCTTTCAAGTAGCCTTCTGGAGCACAGTGGTCTTTACAGGTCTTTAGTTGTTTAGACGATTCCCTATGTTCCTTTGTTATCCTCCTTAAAATAAAACCCCTTGCTCTTGGAGGTTTTGATGACTGTTGATTGACCACTCCTGCAGATGGTGAAAGTGCTCTTGAATTTCCTCTGTTAGTACTCAGTCTATCTGACTGTGAATTGGTGGCGTATAACTTATTTGAAGATGGTTTTCATAACGTTTTTCACCCACAACATCATAAGTGCTTTTTCTGACATCTTCATTCATTGATACACACTTCACTCTAATTTTACCTTCAAATTCACTGCTAATCCTATGGGATCACATACTTTTGCCTCAAATAGATATGTAATATTTTATAATTAATTATTTTTTTTCTCAATAAATAAATGGCCTCGTATAATATTTTTATCTCACTTGTTTTATTGGGATTCTCTTTATCTACTCTGAGAACTTGTGAAAATCTGACATTTTATGACATTTTAACTCATTTTAATGCAGAAATATAGAACATTGTAAAGGGCTTACAGATGTTTAAGGGCTACTGTAACTACGAATGTAACGTTGCCAAGCTGCCACCGTCAGCCATGAACACTCAGTTCCTTGTAAGACTATATCAATTGTAAGTTGCTGTAGATAAGGGCACCTGCTGAATGCTATAAATGTATAATGCAATTGTCACAGATTAAGCGGATAATCTATTTGAAATCCTGAATTCATGCACAAATGTCCTCTAATATTAGATATGTGTTACTAAGGCAGCATTTCAACAGATAAAGGCTAATCCTAGCGATTTATCCCCAGTCTCCCCTCATTACATGTTCAGCATAAATCGATATACAGTTTACACCAATTAGCCACAACATTAAAACCACTGACAGGTGACTTGAGTAACATAGAAAGCCTGGTGCTCAGGATATTGTTCTGCTGGGAAACTTTAGGTCCTGGCATTCATGTGGAAGTTACTTCATACCACCTACTTAAAATGATTGCAGACCAAGTACACCACCATATGGCAGTGGTATACCCTAAGCACAGTAGCATCTTTCAGAAGTATAATGCACCTTGCCATACTGCAACATTTGTTCAGGAATGGTTTGAGAAACATGACAAAGAGCCCAATGTGTTGATGTGGCCTCCCAAATCCCTAGATCACAGTCCCATCAAGCGTCTGTGGAATATGGTAGATAAATAATTAGGATCCATGGAGGCCTAATTTCACAACTTAAAGGATTAAAGGATATGCTGCTAGCGTTTTAATACCTAATAGCACAGGCCTTTTTGTACAATACCACAGGAGTCTTGTGATGGTTCAGAGCCTTGGCGGCATGACGGTGGCCTACACAATATTAAGGTGTTTTTATTGTTATGGCTGAACAGTGCATAAAGGAATGAACGAATGACTTAAAGTTCTATTCACCAAGAACGGGATGTACAAGATAACTCTTACAAAGTCATGTAAACCCAAGAGTTTTCCAAGTGTCTGAATACCCAAATGTTGATTGGAATACTGAGAAAATCTGATCTTCTGCAGAATAGGATTATTAATTGCATGTAAACGTACTTAGTGATGGCAGCATAATATAGTGGTGGCAGGGATTTGTATGTAACAAGGCATTTGTATGTAACAATACACTTTCTATATCCTTTTATTGGAGCTCCATACTACAGTACAAAACTGTTTTATATAATAACACAGTGTCTTGTAAATTGTAAAAATTGTAAATACATTGTAAGAATTAATAGGATTGCCAATTTACTGACTGCAGCTGGTTATGAGGTTGTGAATTTTTAAGATATTGACCAGTCATCCAAAGAGAAGTCCTGGACCTACTGTCACTCTCTCTAATAACCACTGAGATGTGTAGAATACACCCATCCATACTCCATTCAGTGCCAGTAAAGCCTATGCATCCAGGTGTGGCTCAATATAACATGTTCAAATCTGTTATTTCATCCTGTTTAACCTTGTATAGACAGCAATGTATAGGATTCACTTAAAGTCTACGTATTAGCTGTGTGTCCAGGCTAGATTATGCATTCTGTGCTGCCCTGTTCAGCAGACGGAGTTTGAGTTTCATGAACGAACACTGCAGTATTGCAGTAAGATATTTGATCATTTGATTCGCTAAAATATTGACTTTCAAAAAGATTCATGAATAATGGAGGCACCTTGGTACACACTGTTAAAGCCAATGTGCCTTAACAGACAGCCAGGTTTCCATGGGTGCACAGAACCTTCATTTTTTCAGGCACAAAATAAGTGATGCATGAGGAAGTGAATGTGTTAGAACTTAGAGATCAATGGCAGAATTTAACAGTTCTTCACTAGGTTGTATCAATCACAGACATAGGTTTTACAGCAACCTGTCAGAAAAGATTACAGGCTGACAGCATAAAGTCTATGGCTAGACAGAAACCAAACTTTTGCAAAACTTTGAGCACCTCTTTGAGCCCAAATTGCATGATTTTGTTTTTTTAAATGAAAGGAATCTAGAAACTAGTACAATCTTAAATATTTCAGCAAATTTTGTACACCATATAGGATTTTTTTTTACATATTTTTAATGTGGTGACAGTGGTCATCTCACAGCTCCATTGTCCCCAGTTTTATCCTAACCTCAGACTTTGCTTGTGTGGAGTTTGCATGTTCCATGTTCCCACATGGGTTTCCTCCGCTTTTCTCCCACATTCCAAAGACATGCATGTTGCATTGGTGCATTGGTGTCCTAAAGTGGCCTATAGTGTGAGTGTGTGAATGAGTGTGTGAGTGTATGTGCCCTACGATGGATTGGTGCTCTGTCTAGGGGTTTTCTTACAAGCTATGCCAGCAAACTCTAACCAGGATATAAAATTAAATGAATGGGAATGAATATTTTCATTTGCAAAACTTCACAACTTTATAGATAACTCTCCAGGGGAAGGTCTCAGAAGTAAACACTTTGTATTTCATTCCCTGAACGATTTGTGTTAACTTTTTTTTTCTTTAAAAGATCTACAAAATGTAATTTCACAAGGGGTGTCCAAAGGCTGTGCATACATGTGTACCAAATTATCACAGCATGTAGTTCAGGCTAAAGCTCTGAATTAAACATGATGTTCAAAGGCCTGACAGGATCAAGGTCATGCCTATATATAGTGTGTGCACATACACAAATACACAAGAACAACATATTCATGCTGTATCAACATCTTCTCACTTTCTCCCTTCCTTCCTCTTTCCAACGGTAACACAAAGATACGCACACGCACACTCACACACAACCTGTAGGAGATGGGTGTTTGGTTCTCGGTGACTGGTGGTTTCACTCAATGAAAAATGGATGAGACTAAAATTAGAGAAAGTAAATTTAGACAAAGTAAAAGAAACCACAGGCTCCAAAACTGAGATTCTAGAAAGCTAAGAAGGAGAAGTGATAAACATATAGATAGAGAATTTAATGCTACAACAATTTAAATTGGAATATCCTCTGAATATCATAGATTGTCGAAGAGAGGTTTTGTACTGTAATATCCACAACAGCAGCACAGAGAGAAGACTTGGATTGATAGTTTTGTTAATGTTTTATGTCTTTGTCAAGAGTGATCTTTATGAACTCTGAAGGTGGATTTGTATTTGTGTGTGCATGTGTGTGTGCATGCGAGTGCGTTGGGGGCAGGTATGAGAGATTGCAAGAGAGTGAGTACAAGCTGTCCCCATCTGCCTGACTGTGTATCTTTGATACACTGGGTCTGATCTCTTGCTGTGTGTGATGATTAATAGATTAAGTAAACACCTAAAATTCCTCTCTACCTTTAGGCCGAATTACATCATGGCTCTTACGTTCTTCAGCCTTGGCTACTGTCATCACATCGGCCTCTAGCTTCCAGAGGAATGAATTGAATTATTAACTCATTAAAACTTAATAAACTCCTCCTGTGAGTGAGCTGCTTTCTCAGTAATGAACTACAGCCTTTAGCATCACTTCTCCATGCAGGCTCTCTATCTTCATTCAGAAATTATGTAAAATTGGTTACATTTCCAAAGGCTTTGTTTAGGTTATAAACACGTCATTTGTATAAGAATACTTTCACTATATGGCCATGGGAATTTCTTTATGCTATTGCAGTTTACCTGTCCTACCGATACCTCAAACATACAGTAGAACCACTAATTAGGAGTGTAACGATACACTCTGCTTAAGATTTATCACGATTCAGTTCACATGGTTTTCTTACAATTATCAATTTTACATTCGATATGACATTCCTTTCTTTATTTCTGAAGGGTAACAATGCACATTTTATGGGTATAGGTTTTAACCAAAAAAATGGTGTTCCTTGCCATTACAAGAAATTACTAGAATCAGGTTTAAAATTTTTCTATTTACGATATTCAACATATCGTAACGAAGTGAGTAACAATTTCAATTAATGTGTGCATTTCTTGTAAAAAATGTAAACAAAAATAGTCTTTAGTCCTCTGCAATTAAAAGAAATTAGGAGTCTAATTGAGAACGGGATATCCATCTGTGAGCATGACGTGTGATTGCATCCTTTGGTGTTCAAAACTTGCAATATCATTAAAGGGTCTATTAGGGAGGGGTTGAGAGAAAGCCAGTGCAGAGCTGGCAGCACAGGGTGCATGGCAGGAACAACCCTAGACAGGGTGCAAATCTATCGTAGGGTAATAGAATGTGGGAGTCGCCGAAATAACATGAGTAACCGGAAAAAAACCATGGAGAAGAGCGTAAGGATCCACACCAACAGGGATGCTGAAGCTGTAAGGTGGCCATCCCAACCACTGCGCAAATGAAAACATTTATGTTTATGTTTTTTTTTTATATGTTCAACAATTTATGCATTAAAATTCACAGAAAAATTCCATATTTTATCAGTTTCTTGGTAAGTCTAGTTTCTAGTTATTAAAAAAAATTAAAATCATGCAATTTGGCCAGATATACTTTTTTGTTTGGTTTCCATTTAGCCATAGAGTCCGTGCTGTCAGCCTATAACTTTTTCTGACATTCCGGTAGGGCCTAGGTGTCTGAAGAATGCATCATCACACCCCTACCACTAGGACCCAAATCCATTTGTTAGAAGGGGAAATCTATATGAATTCCCATCAAAGATTTTTTTTTGTTTAATCAATATAAATTTTTAAAAAGTTAATGGCAATGAATCTGGAAATAGTTTTCCTACAAAAAAAGCTGTCAACATTCTTTCTGCATCTCAAAAGCCAATAGGACGACAAGTGCTCTGGCATTCACTGATATTGATGTGAAAGGAAAGCCTACTACAGAGCCTGCAAATCGCTCTGCTTTATCGAACAAAGAAACCCAAAGAGAGCTAGCCAGCTCTCCAAGAGAGCAGCATGAGAGCATTTGGGCCAACTTTCCAAATGCACAACAGCTCATTCTCTGCTGTGATTAAGATACAAATTAGAATTTGAAGTTTATGCCTAAAGCTTATTAGTGAATGAATAAATTCACAAGTATATTATCCCCCTTTTACAAGCCCATATCAGAAAAAGTTGGGACAGTTTGGAAAATGTGCACACGATGGCCTTTACGCACTGAAATTCTTCCCAAATCCTTGAATCTTTTAATGATATTATGCACTGTAAAGAGAAAATTATGCAAATCCCTTTCAATGTTTTGAAACTGGATACCTTTTCTCATCAACAAGTTTCCCGGTTTCTGTTTTGTAGCAAATCATGCTTACAAAACATGTTTAATATCACTTCATTGTTTAGTTTTTTTTATTAATTACTAGCTCTAAATTGCCCAGGCCCATTAATTTAAATGGAATGGATGTTTATTAACAATGAAATGAAACCAGAAAACCTGAAATATCTCAGGTTCATACTGTCTGCAATGAAATACAAGTATGTAAGAAACACTGTTATTTATATGCATTTTCCATACTGTATGAATTTTGTATTACTGTACGAGTTGTATTTGTTAAAGTTAAGAAAGGTAAAATAAATATGCACTGTAATAGCCTTTCATTGTTAAAAAATCTTTATCTGATTGGACTGCCAATTGTGTTGTAATATAGTAAAATTGATACTAATGACTACAATATTGGATTTATGGTTTGTGGCTTGAGGTGCATACGTTATAGATTTTTAGGAGCTTATATACTGTAACAGGGCAGAATTAAACTCTCTCAGAGATACACGACCCATTCTTTAATTACTGTTGTGAAAATTGAGGTCTGCCATTCATTTGTAAGGCAATAAAAAGACAATGCAGTTTCCAAAGCAAATGCAGAATGCAGGCAGAGTGTAGACATGTATCAAAGTCCTTCACCTAATATTTTTTGTCATCCTATTATTTTTACCCAAAATTACTAGTTATGAAGAGTGTACATAAAATGTATTTTATTCAAATAACTTTTTATAAAAACATGTTTCATTCACTACATAAGAAAAGATTTTAAAACTGGTGATATACGAAGAGTGGCTGATTAGGAGAGGATCTGTTCTTAATAGTGCTGAATATCACCCGTCTGAGATTGTGAGGGTGCTAGGAGACGCTGTAAGGATGTGAAATAAGTCTCTTCTCCAGGCAGCTGTTAAACCTGCTGTGAGGTTTTTGATAGAGAAAGTCATGTACTTTTAATGACATTAATAAATGGCTGTGTCGCTTTTTTTGGGGTACAACCACATGAGATAAAAGGGCCTAATCGAAAACACTTCTTCCTTTTTTTCTTTTTTTTCTTTCTGCCAAATGATGATTTGATAAGCAACAATACACTACTCACTGTGTTGCCGGCAATGAGGTTTAGATGGCTGCAATCTGAGACAGAAAGCCATGCGGCATGTGTAAGTGCTGTGAACCTCAGAGACCTGTAGAATGCTTGCACTTTGCTCTTATTGATTCAGATTGGGAAATCAAGACTTGTGGTGAGGGAACGTGGGGTTTCCATGGTAATAGCATGTTGGAGAGGTCTGCAAGAAAGGAACACTTGTGCATGTGTATGGGTGTGTTTGTGCATCATATAATAAATACACAGCAGGGTCCATCACTTTCGAGTAATGAGCAGGAGAAGTCTTACAAAGAAAGGAGCTCAGAGACATACAAGTTCTATGTTATGTATGTTCGATAACCCTGGTCTACAAAATTACCAAATTTTCTGGTTCAGAAATGTACAAAAAAATCTCAATGATTTTGATGTGCTGAATTCAAATAACAAGGCTCTAGCTTCCATGCAGTTGAAGAGTTTGTATTTTACTGTTACATAAATTAATAATTAATTATAACATAGTGATTACTAATCACCACATGATTCAGAGGCAACTCAAATGTATTTAAATGTACTTTAATTAATTAATTTACATGCCTAAGATAAAAATAAAATAATAAAAATAACTAATATAAGTCATTGGACTGTACGAAATATGTCCTCAGTAACTGGCTTTTCGGATACTTTTTAAGTGTCTGTTGTATTCAGGTACCAGATTATCTCTGCAAGTAATCTGCAAGCATTGGATGGTTCCATTTAACTTGATATCTTTTTTTTCAAGGTCACAATTTTCTCATGAAATCGCTCATCATGCTTTTCACTGAATGCTCCACAGTACGGTGCAAAGAAGTCTTCCAAGGAAATTTGTTGCCACAAACTGGAATGTTGCCCATGCAGCCTTTTCCTTGCAGAAGCACATGAATCTGAGAACCTTATATAGAGTTGTATAATGTAAAGTATTATTATATTATCTAGGTTTCATTTGTCATTCAGATGTGATGCAATACTGATGATACAATCTTTGCCTAGAGTTGTATCAAATACTGTGATCTATGCACCCCTGTATCATGAAAATTAGAGCTAATTTCTAAATGTAATTTTAGTTTTCTGCACCTCACAATTTAAAAGTTAAAGTTAAACTCTTTCCAACCAACTCTTTCTGAACCAATTTGGCTGTGGACTAGTGTAATAGCTGTAAATGCAATCATGTGTTTGTTGAAATGTTTATGATTAATCTTCTAGTATATGTGACTGGGTATGTTTTTGATCAATATTCTGATCATGTCTCCATCTTCACTGTTGTTTTGTTGTCAATCCTACAGGTGGTCATGCTGCTCTCTTTGTTCTCCTGTGCTGTGGGCTTCACCCTCCTACCGCTCCTCCTGTTCCCGTGCCCTACCAAGACTTGCCCTGCCCGCTGTGAGTGCTCTGTGCCCACCCGTTCTGTCTCTTGCCACCGCAAACGGCTGGCCCAGGTTCCCGAGGGCATACCCATCGAGACCCGTGTGCTAGACCTCAGCAAAAACCGTCTGCGCATTATCACACCCCAAAACTTCTCTGGCCTTCTGCTGCTAGAGGAGCTGGATCTCAGCAACAACCTGCTGTCCTCTGTGGAACCAGGAAGTTTCCGTGCCCAGCCGCGCTTACGTACACTGCGTCTGCGCAGTAACCAGTTGACACTGCTTCCTCGGGGTGCCTTGGCTGGCCTGGGTGAGCTTACTCTACTTGATGTCAGCCAGAATCGTTTGGTTATCCTACTCGACTATGGCTTTGAGGAACAGCGGCGGCTACGTGTGCTTGAGCTAGCTGACAACGAGCTGGTGTTTGTTGCACCTCGGGCCTTCAGTGGCTTGCCGACTCTGCGCTCACTAACACTGCAACGCTGCAACCTGAGTGCTGTGCCCAGCCACGCACTGGCACACTTACACAGCCTGACCAGCCTGCGCCTTAGACAGCTGGATATCTCAGAATTGCTGCCACACACCTTCAAAGGCCTGGGTCGCCTGCGCCATCTGGAGATAGACCATTGGCCAGCCCTAGAGGCTGTGCCCTCTCTGTCATTGCATGGGCTAAATCTTAGCACACTGTTCATCACCCATACCAACTTGTCCATGGTACCAGTGCTAAGTCAACTTTCCTATTTGACCCACGTGAACCTCTCATACAGCAGCCTAAGAGTTCTGCCAGCTGGTTGGCTGAAAGGCCTGGACAGACTTGAGGCCCTACACATACGCAAGGCTAAGCTGATGCGTGTAGAACCTCTATCTTTTCAAGGAGCATTGTCACTGCGTCTGCTGGACCTTTCCTACAATCGTTTGACCACTTTGGAGAGATCTGTGCTACCAGCATCTGTGGCACTACAGAATCTGCTATTTGGCCAGAACCCATTGGTTTGTGACTGTCGTCTGCGCTGGTTGCTGCAGAAGACCCTGCCCATAGAGTTTGGGGAGGTGCTGCCTCAATGCACTTCCCCTGCGTCTCTGGCTGGAAAACTGTTTAGTGAGGTGGTTGAGCCATTGCTCTCTCGCTATGTTGTCTGCACCAAACCCAGAGTTGCCATGTCGACACAGCTAGCCCAAGCAGAGGAGGGCCAGAGGGCATGGCTATACTGCACAGCAGATGGAGCACCACCTCCTTCTGTCTCTTGGCTGACTCCACACAGGCGGCACATTACCACCAAAAGCACGGGTCGCATGGTTGTCTATGGCAATGGATCACTGGAGTTTAGAGTGGTAGAGCCTCAGGACAGTGGCATTTATGTGTGCATTGCCTCAAATCCAGCAGGAAATGCCTCCTTGACAATAACACTGGCAGTTAAAAACATGGGCCCCAGAGATGGAGCTCTCTATGCCAATCGCAGCTACATATATGACCCTGACTACAACAGCTCCGTGATCAATGGTACAGAGCATTACACCATCAGGGTGGTGCTGGACTTCACTACAATCCTTGTCTCTACAGCAATGGGCTGCCTAAGCTTCCTGGGTGTTGTTCTATTCTGCTTCTTACTGCTGTTTGCCTGGAGCCGAGGAAAAGGCAAGCATAGAGGAAGTGTGGACATCCAGTATGTCCCCCGCAAAAGGAAAGGAGCCAACAGTGAGCTCTCAGAGACCAGTGGCCCTAGACGAGTCAACATGAAGATGATTTGAGACAAACAGTTTAACAAGACACATCACAGGTGTTAGTTAACAAGGTAGAAAATGAAATAGAAGAGAAAAATAAGACTGTATCAGTTATGTGGGGTACAGTACAGGTTGGTAAAGCAGCGCACTATTGTGGTTGGACTTTTGTGCTTCATTATGGATGTGAGTGCGTATAGAAATTACTGTATGGGTTTATGGGCATGTGTCTGTGCCTATATTACATAAATGTATTCAATTGTGAAAGTTTACACATGCGCAGTCACCTATCCAAAAAAGTATTTGCACGTGTTCTGCAATACTTCTGTCTATAGACAGCATTACTTGGGTAGCGCAGACGTGTGCAGAAGATGAGCTCTTGTATAAATATCATATTTGTGAGAAAAATGTCTATTTATACACACTTTAGGTATGACTAATATTACACTTCGGATTGCTGCAAAAACTGAAAACTGTCTTCCCCAACAAGCGACGTATCTATGGGAAAAATCCTCGGCAGTGCTGTGTTGTGAAGTGTTTAGTTTTGCTCTGAATCAATGTTCTCTCCTGGGAAATCCTCTAGTTAGCAAAGACTCTGGAGAAAACAGGAGAGTCATCTGCCATTTTGTTGTGAAGATCCAGTGTGTTGCAATGTGAGGACCTATTCAACTTGGTGGGTACTGGGGACTGTGTTTGTGACTCAGTGAAAATCTGTGAAACTGTTTTATGATGTTCTGTCAAATGCTGCTGAAATGTTTTTACATAATAAATATATTGGTATATTTTCCAAAGAAAATGAATATGAATCATATAGCTTAATTGTTGTTACCATTAAATTCCAGGACTTGGTTCTTCTTACTGTATCTAATGGTGTTCTGTATTACCCAAAGTTTCAATATTTAAATATTTCAGTGTAATGTTATATTAATCAAATAACATGATTTAAAACATTAACCATTAAAGTTTTTTTGGTCAAAGCTAAATATATATTCCTATTTCGTAGTAGTCTGCATATTTAAACTAGTTCTGCATGATAACAAAAGAACAGTGGCAGTGCTGTGAATTGTAATGATGAGCCTGAAGACTTTATTATAATGTTTTTGTAGTGCAGAGCTGATCTCTGTTGCTGGACTCACATTTCAAAGACCAGTGCTGCCATATTTTGTCTATGATAGGCATTTAGTAGGCAATGCACATACACTACACAGCAGAAAGTATGTAAATAACCCTCCTTACCAGTGGATTTGGCTGTTCAGCTACAATCATTGGCAACAAGTTTGTCCAGCTGGTCCCCGTTTTTCAATGGGGATATGTTCCTACAAATCCATCATAAGTTGAATATATAGTGAAATGAGCAGTTTAATATATTATATATATCAAAGGATGGCTTGGGGAAGCACAAAGGTTCAGCACAAAGTGGGTAGCACCACTGCCTCACAGCAAGAAGGTCCTGGGTTCAAACCCAGTCCTCTCATGTCTGTGTGGGTTTAATCTGTTATCCCTGATCACAGCGCAATGATTTAACCTACGAGGTAAATATGAAATTTAATTCTGATTTGACATGAATTTTTACAGCATTAATTACAGTATCCACATGTTTTGGTTTTCCATTTTGAGCAGCTAAAATGTATTATCTGGAGTAATTAACATTTCTACCATCTGGTATTCTGGTGATTGATTTATCTGTGTTTGATACATGGCCATTTTTGATCTAGCATTAAAATTTGCTGTACGAGGAATAAGGATTTTTGTGGGTTTAACATAAATTGTAAATCGTAATGGAATAGTATACTTCCAAATCTTAAAGCTTTTAGTGCTTTCAGATTTATGGCAACACTTCCATATCCTCTTTCAGCATAAAAATATGCACATGCACAGAAAGATGTTCTCAGACAGGGTTTGCTGTGTTTGTTTTAGAAAGAGACGACTAGACAGCAGAGAGCTCTTGACCTTAATACCATTTAAAACTTTAGGATAACCTGGAACCCCTGAGGCAGACTTTACTTCCTAACATCAATGCCTGACCTTGTGCCTAAACATTATTAATCTAGAAAAGGATCAACCAGCATGTTAGTGCCCCTGGGTCGGGATGTATGGTGATAGGCTTACAGACTAACTTAGAGTGGTAACTGTTCTCTGTGTATAGTGATGGTATCATGTGACCTGAGAAAAAAGGAAAGAATATATTTCTTAATAATTTTGGTGTGCTGAATTCAAAAATAACATGGAAAACTGTCATTTGTTTCTAGTTTCCATGCATTCGAAACAGTTTGTATTTTACTGTTACATAAATTAATAAATCATTATAACATAGTTATTACTTCTAAAAATTTTAAAATGCACAGAAATGTATCGTTCACCACATGATTGCGGCACAAGGGCAGGAGCAACCCTAGACGGGGCGCCAATCTATTGTAGGGCACACACAGACAGTCACACACTAAGGGACAATTAAAAGACACTAATTAACCTAACATGCATGTCTTTGGACTGTGGGAGGAAAGTTGAGTACCCAGAGTAAACCCATGCTGACATGGGGAGGACATGCAGACTCCACACAGAAAGGACCCAGGCTGCTCCAACTTTGGATCTGAACCCAGGACCTTCTTGCTGTGAGGCAGCGGTACTACCCACCGAGCCACTGTGCTGGCCAAAACGTTCTTTTGTAAAAGCAAAATAGAAAAAAAAATATTGAGATAAGAGTAAAAAGATTTGCTTTATAATTACTAAGGTTAAGGTAAAGGTTAGGGGTGGATTTAGGTGTAAACATTAATTAGCAACAGTAATTATTATGTAAATGGAATGTCCCCACAGTGATAAAAAGACAAATGTCTGTGTGGGTCTGTCTTTCTGTCTGTCTGTCTAACACTTAATATTGCCCAGAGTCCATGCTGTGACCTTGTTGTGTTGTTGGTATGAATTTGGGGTTGACATCCAAACATTTCTGTGTGGTCAAATGTTCCTCAGAGACACATTGAAGCATGGACTGATGCATGAGCTTAGCCTTTAGCTTGACCTAAAGAACAGCTTGCTGCCTAAAAGAGACAGAATCAGGCACAGACAGAGAGGGTGTCTGAGATATTTTAACAAATATCTCTAATGAGTGGGCTTGGTGAGATGCAGAGTGAAGCATGATGTGCCCAGTTATGTAAAAAGCTATACAGTACATATTTGGAAATCTGTTTCTTCATTGTTGTCTTCTCTACCTACTATTATTATCCATTGATCTGCCATGGCATTAAAACCACCCCCTTGTTTCTATACTTATTGTCCTTTTTATCACCTCTTCTTACCAAACAATTGTAGTTCTACAATTACAGGTTATAGTTCATATGTTGTTCTACACTCTTAGCCCTCTTTTACCCTGTTCTTTAATGGCCAGGACCTCCATCGAGCAGGTTTTACTGACTGTGATGGAATGATGGTAACAGAATGTTTGTGTGTTGTTCTGGTATAAGTGGATCAGATACAAGTTGAAGTTTATACACTGTCCAATCTATTAGACACACCTACATTTTTGGTCCACCTTGTATATGTAAAGTCAGAAATATTAGCTCCTATGTTTCCATATTCATCATTTATGCTACTTCGTCCTTAATCAGTGCTCACAGGATGCTGTTGGCTGGATATTTTTGGTTTGTGGGCTATCTGGCTATTTTCAGTTTATCAGTGACATTGTGATGTTTAAAAGCTATTTCAGAAAAACTGATTGATTCT
Organism: Parotocinclus maculicauda; assembly: GCA_034780255.1. Lineage (NCBI taxonomy): Eukaryota > Metazoa > Chordata > Actinopteri > Siluriformes > Loricariidae > Parotocinclus > Parotocinclus maculicauda. The sequence continues at coordinate 5,811 of JAUZSU010170660.1, read as the reverse complement.
GTATGGTATTGTTAAGGTATCCTGCGGCTTATTTACCCACAGCTGTTGGAGCTGGGCCTGTAGATCCTGCACACTCATAAACTGCCTCATATATGCTCGATTGACAATAAATCTGGTGATCAGATAGGCCAAGGAACTGTTGCAATCTGGAGCAGACATTCATACAAAAGCCTTGTTGTGATTGGGCGAGCATTATCCTGTTGAAAAGTACCAGCTGGAAGCCCTGCCATGAGAGGTAACATGGCCACAGAATGTCCCACACATATTGCTGTTCTGTTAGTGTCCCTTGTATCACGAGTAGGAATGACTGTAATTTGCTATGGCTCCCCAGAGCATCACAAAAGCAGTGTGTTGCTCCATAGCAAAGGCAGGTGTGTAGTAGATGTGACATCTGTGTACTACAAAAATGTGGGAGCTGTTTGTACTTGTTGGCCGGATCAAATGATCAAATGATCCTCTCTATTGGTGGTCCAAGTTTTGCAGCAATCTGACATTTCTATCTTATTGGGGGTTTTTTTGGCCTTAAGTATCATACCTGCTTTGTGGTGGATCCTGACCATCAGGGTGAAAATGGGCTTTTATGGGCAAATTATGCTGAGCAACAGATGGATTACAGTCTATAATTAGATTTTATAATTACACTCTTTAATTACAATTAAAACTACAACGTGCACCTATATTGTAAGTAGAGTTGCTCAAAGGACAATTCGTGTAGAAACATGGGAGGTGGTTTTAATGTAATTGCTGATCGGTGTACCACAGTCTGCAGTTATCACTGAGACAATCTGAAAGGTTTAAGTTAATTAGATACCTATTTTAACATTAAACTCAGAGCTGAAAGCAGTGTGCAGGAAGTGAAGAAAGAGCTTTCAGTCTAATGCCCAGTGTTTACCTAGCACTACACATCAGCCTGTTACCTTCAGAATAAAAGAATAAAGAGTACTGGAGGATCAACATGTCACCAGCTGAGCACCAGTCATAAATCTCACAGATCTCCTCATATCTTCCAGAAGCATCACATCCACTATCTACATAATCCTAAAAATAGACAGCTTGTAAGCCCCATCACTGCTAGTCTATTTTATCACATTTTCACTATATACTTAGATTTGTGTCCCTGGTTAACTTTGTGTAATGAAAAACATTACTTCTCACTGATATTTAAACGGCTGCTATATTTTTAACAGCTGTTAATTTTTGCATTTTTTTTATTTAAAAAATGTATTTGCAAAAGCAGGGTGGCACAGTGGTAGTTCACTAGTCCATCATTGCTGTGACCAGGGTGATATGGACCGATAATTGTCTTTAATGTCTTCATGCGCAAGTATTACATAAAAATCAATTCCTTGTGCTGAAATGTGTTGCATAGACACTTTATCCAGACAAACATATTGTAAATAAACAGTTAAGCATGTTTTACTGGGATAATACAGTAGGAGAAAAACTTAATTATCCCTTAAACAGTATGTAGATTGTCATTCCTTTGAAAGTACACAATAGTTATAATCAGTTAAATTAATTTGCAAGTCTTACTCACTGTTTCCATTCATTACGCTAAACAGTATACATGATAAACATATTTCATATGATTAGCTTATAATGAGGAAATGTTTAACCTCATTATGAGCAATAGCTGTTGTGTTATGTGGTTATACTTTTGGCAGAGTAATACTGGGATAATACAGTAGGAGAAAAACTTAATTATCCCTTAAACAGTATGTAGATTGTCCTTCCTTTGAAAGTACACAATAGTTATAATCAGTTAAATTAATTTGCAAGTCTTACTCACTGTTTCCATTCATTACACTAAACAGTATACATGATAAACATATTTCATATGATTAGCTTATAATGAGGAAATGTTTAACCTCATTATGAGCAAAAGCTGTTGTGTTATGTGGTTATACTTTTGGCAGAGTAATATAAAATGAAAATGTCAAGAATCTGATATGTCTAGCTTTTTGTAGGTAGGTAAGGTAAGAGAAGTATTAAAAAACAATATTTTAAGTATTTTACATTTACATTTACACAATTTAGTAGATGCCCTTGTCCATAGACTTGTCTATTAAACTCTATCACTTAAGCTGTAGCAACAAAATGCAGACAAAATTCACCAAATTTTAAAAGTTCATTAGTCGCATGCTCTTAGATATCCTGACTATCGCTAAGGATTTTATCATGGAACCCTCAGTATCCCTCTTTGCATGGAGAGTGCATGGATTGCAGCTCTACCACATTAGAATGGCAGGAAATCACTCAGGCAGATGTAATGGAAGTAAATGAAGAGGAAACATGAAAAGCTCTAATTAGCGCAATATATCCTGATCTGTTTTTTATGTGAGGGATTGTGCAGAGATAGAATGAGTATAAATGCAATAAGTGCACATACTCTATACAGAGAGATATCTAATGTTTATATATGATATACTGTACACAAACAAAAATGCACAAATTGGTCAAACAGTTTTAGCTTTCAGGAAGAACCATTGTTGTGTATGAAGATAAACTGATGAGGAGGTAGCACTCATTGTGAACCAGTGCCTTCTCCGCCTTGCTGTCTAGTAACCTGGCCATTAGATGCATAGAAACGGTTGCTAGGCGCTGCCTAAAAGTGTTGCTAACGGTGCTGCACTATTGTTACCATGACGACTTGAATGTCTATATCTCTTCTTCTGGGTCTGTATAGATGCAAAGGAATCATCTGACTGAAGAAGCTGCCCATGAACATTATGACCTGTTGCCTACAGTAAGCCAATAAAAAGGTGCCCTTACACAAAGCATGCCACTAGGTGCACTGACTACTCTAAATTGCCCCTGGGTGCAAGCATCCACTAAGTGTGTGAATCTGTTCAGGTTCATGGTTCATGTTCCCCTTTCAGTCAATGTTTCAATGTAACCGCTGTTTCTCTGAGTTGGTTAACTGGCCATTTAAATGTAAAAATCAATGGTTTTAGTTAATGCTTGTGAGCAAACATCCTTGAGATTTGGCTATTAACTTCTGACGAATGCCTATGTCTAGAGGCATTCTCGGGTTTTGTCCAAAACCTTGCATTTGGTACCAACTGAGTAACAAATGTTTTCAGACTCTGAAGTTGATTCATTCAGTACTCTTGCTAGTTTATAAATAATGGCTATTTACACTTCACTTTTCATTTTGAACACACTTTACCCTAATCTTAGTACTTTACATGTAACTAGAAATATTTAGACATTCTAATGCATATCAGTAAAGTTATGAAGCTATGGCAATTACTGCGAATAATAAATAGGTTTCATGACAAAAGTAATAATTAAGCTAGAGTAATTTTTAGTTTGGTTATCTAACTCAAGCTACTGTTATTCTCTGGATTATTACTGTAGAAATTAGAGGTTATGAAAGCAAGCACACTTTTCAGTGTCTGAGCTGTCAGTGATTAAGAAAAACAATAGGCTTGCCTCAGCTCTGCAATACAGTATGTATACTGTATGTGCCGGAGTTTTGAACACTCTTGGGATTCAAAGAAGGATTTAAGAGGTTGTTGTACCCAAGTATCTTTTACTTCTGGTATATCTGATTCTCTGAGCTCATGTTCCACTTACCAAATCAGAAAATGTATTAGCAAATCATCAAACATGTACCATTTTAGCAAGCCAGAGAACAAATTAATAAACCAAAGGACATTGTACCAAATCAGAAACCTAACTAGAAAGTCAGTGAACATGGTATTAAAGCACACAATATATTAGCAAATAGGCAAACATGTCAACAAATTAGAGAACATATTACCACATTAGAAACTATTCCAACACCTCAAGAGACCAAGTTGCAACCCATATCAAATATCACACTGCAATGTCATCCCATTTGCTTATTGAACTCATTCTGAACAGCACAGCACAACATGCAAAATTCCCCTTTAAGTTTCTGACATATCTAATAGACACTTAATGAAGTCTGTGCGTCTCTGGATGTCTATGATGTGTTCGTGTAGCTGCAGATTTGAATACAATGGATGACGATGCTCACTGGTCAATTGACTTTGAACACATCAATTTGAGCACATTTATTTGGACACACAAGCTTCCCTTCCCAGGCGGTGATTTGAATGTGGGTGGGTGAGTATCCAGCTACACTAGAAGGATATAGTACCAGCTACCAATGGAGAAGCAAAAAAGCAAAAATCGCTAAAAATAATAAAACATATACTAGTAATTCTTCAAAATTAGAGGGAAACATTTAACAAAACAGAGAGAGCTATCAAATTATTTTAAGGCCATCTTAGGATAGGACAGAAACATGAAAAAGTAAGAAAATAAGAAAACTGCACCATCTAGGGGTTATTGCTTACTTGACACACAATCAGATATGCTTAAATATACACACTAATGCATCAAAAATAAAGTATACATACTTTATTTTCAAAATAATTTTATGGAGTCCTTATAACAGTTTGTTAGTTTAGTTTCTGTCTATTTAGGTTAAAAATTTAATATATCAGAAAAATACGAAAATAAAAGAAAAATACATTTAATTCACATAACCTCAAATCAGTAAAAATTTATTAAATATTATATATAAAATATTTGTTTTATATCACCTACTTTTCTATTTTAAAAACAAATTCACAGTTTATTTTAAAGTTGAAATTATTTATATTGGCTAGCACAGTCTTGCAGTAGTTAGAATTGTCACATCAAAGCTCAGAGATCCTTGGTTCGATCCCAACGCTGTGTGGAGTTACCATGTTCTCCCGATCCACTGGGATTTCCAAACATAGCTATCCTTAGGGTTTACAAAGGATCATCGGAAAAAGAGAGAATATCCTATTAATGGCAGTTCTCTGGGGAAAAATGCCTTGTTAATGCCAGAGGTCAATGGAGAATTGCCAGACTGGTTTGCGCTGAAAGAAAGTAACTCAAATAACCACTTGTTACAACCGCGTTATGCAAAAGAGGATATCTGAACACAAAACACTATGAACCTTGAAGCAGATGGGCTACAGAAACAGAAGACCGCCCCTGTCAGCTAAGAATAGGCAATCAAGGCTACAGTTCACACTGCCAAAATTGGACCAATCGGAAAGGTTGGGAAGGAGGCTGGAAAAATGCACCTGGTGTGATAAGGTAAATGCATCCCATATCACTCTCATTTTTGTTTTCTATGTGTTTTAAGATAAGATTAACTATTCTGCACTAAATGTTTTCATATTGTGCTTTAGTTGATTGTATTGTTTAAAATAAAGCAGTATGCGCAAAATATATACCGTACACTGCCAAATGACTATGGTAATGTCAGGTCAATGTCTGTTTTGGTCAATGTCCTCTTTAGCAGAACAAAATGCTGGCATAGGCAGCACAGGGGCTTGATTGGTAGCACCGCTGCCTCACAGCAAGAAAGTCCTGAGTTCAATGCCAGGGTGGAGCAGCCTGGGTCCTTTTTGTGTCCTTTCTTTCTGTGTCTGCGTGGGTTTACTCAGGGTACATTCAGTTTCCTCCCACAGTTCAAAGACATGCATGCTGGGATAATTGGTGTCTCTAAAGTGGCCCTTAGTGTGTGACTGTGTGTGTGTGCCTTACAATGGATTGACGCCTCGTCTAGGGTTGTTCCTGCCCTTGTGTCCAGAGTTTCCGGGTGGGAAATGGCTGGCCTGCGACCCCGTGTAGATTAAGCGGAAGTCCATGCCAATTTAGAGAAATCAATTAATCTAATGCGCATGTCTTTGGACTGTGGAAGGAAAGTACCCAGAGTAAACACACGCAGACACAGGGAGGACATGCAGACTCCACACAGAAAGGACCCAGGCCGCTACACCCTGAGATTGAACCCGGGAC
>JAUZSU010170649.1:0-13193 GCA_034780255.1 Parotocinclus maculicauda | reverse complement strand
ACACACACACACACACACACACACACACACACACACACACACACACACACACACACACACACACACACACAGTGTCAGGCCAGGAGACCAGTGATATTGCCTGTGAGGAAGAGCCTCGTCCCCTGATATCAGGGTAAGTCTGCTAAGAGCAAGTCTCATTATTTCCCTTTTAAAGGAATTGAATTAGTGAGACACAATGACAATGAGAAAGTCAAAGGCTGCTAAGGGAAAAAAAACAAAATGAAACTGTGCTGGAGGATGAGACGGATGAAAAGGATGAGGCAAAAATCTTTAAAAACAAGAAGCTGAAGGAGAGACATTGAGCAGATGTTTGCCAAAAGGTTTGCCTCAAAAGATAAACTAAAATGCTTTGCATAAGTACATCCCAGAAAATGGGCTAACTAGGATGAAATTGGGAAGAGGACATGCAGAGGAGGATTAATCAGTTTGTCTTCTTTCAAAAAGATGGGTCTCAAAAATCCATGTAATACATCATACATGTTCCTCTTGTCTCCTCAGGTGGCAGGAGCAGCAGACATAAAACTGTACGACATGAAAAACGACTCCTCCATCCAAACATGAAGTCAAGAATCATGGTGGCAGCAGCTACTGACAGATGTTTCAGCTAATGCTGCTAGATAATCCCTTACCTTCCAACAAAATGAGCTTTTTACTGCTCTTTTGTCTGCTTTTTATCATGTAGACATTTCTAGTAGACAGTTACCCTCTTTTTCCAATGTGAAAATGGAGCTTGTGAAGAATATGCTAGATTGAAATCCGACTGGTCATGGTGACGTGGCCCCACGGTGACCCCTTTGAAGTAATTTTGAAGCCACTGCCAATGCACATTAGGACAGAGCTAATGCCAAAGCGAGTTTAACTGATTTAGCAAAACTGCAACAAGACTTATTCTGACCTGGCAGGGAGCTGGCACAAAAGAACACTGCTGATGAGTACCAACCAGGCACAGCAAGTTCTGAAGGTCACACACTAGCACCAAGAATCAGCAGGGATGGAGGAAAAGAAAAGACAGGACATGGATCCTCTGGATTTTGGTATTTGAAATAGATAACCAAGTGACTAATATAACCCAAGGTCAGAGGTTAAGATGTTTAAAAATTTCAGCATGATGTTTCACACACACCAGTGTCACACATATAATGTTACTTTCACAGCTGATTTAAGTAAGGTCCGTGACAAACGTAATATGGACAGTTACAGCTGCCCTAATATTACTAATAAATGGGGTAAATAATGGCTGGCAAACTGTAAAAAACATCATATGGTGAGTGCAACTACAGATGAAAGTAATAAATTGGAAAATGGGTGTGATGATGATGCATATTGGACCGTGGTTAAAGTACTGAAACTAAAAACCTAAAGGGTTGCAAAGTCTAAATTTCAACTCTGTCAAGCTACCACTGTTAGGTCCCTATGAAGGGTCCTTCTTCCATAACTGCTTGGATTATCTGACTAAAGTACAACCCCAATCAGAAAACGTTGGGACAGCATGGAAAACACAAATTAAAGAAATGCGTAACAGTGTTTCCTCGCCACTTCGCGGTTCACCGTTCGCGGACTCTGTGCATCGTGGGTTTTCAGTAAATATTCATGGAAAATAAATATATATCAGATTTTTACTGTTTCTTGGGTTTTTGCAGAACCTTTACATTAAAAAAGTCACAATTTATACAAATATATAAAAAATAATAATTATAACAATAAAGGAATGTTAAAAATCATAAAATATTAGGATTTACAGTAAATAGCTGTTGTATCTACTCAATGTGTAGGATATGATGTGCTGTAAGCTCGGTACGGACGGAGCATGCGTGATACAAGAGTGATGTATGGCGTGTTAAGTAAAGAGAATGTTCCATTACTTCAGCGTGTTGCTTGATTATTCAGCAGTTAAAAACACCACAATAGTGTATTTACTCAGCGGATAAATACTCACCAAAAACGAGAAGTAAGACTAGAGCATTTTCAGTTATTGCGGGTGGTCCTGGAAGGTAACCCCCACGATAAATGAGGAAACACTGTACTTACATTTTACTTTGACTTTTTTTTTTTAATTGCAAACAATATGAACCTAAGATATTTCATGCTATTTCTGGTTAGCTGAATTTCATTTGCTAATGAACATCCATTAATGCGTTTCAGGACTACAACAATAAACAAATAAAATAAATGTTGTGACAGTTGCAATTTACAGATAAAAGTAGCAATTAATAAAAAAAAAGTGACGCCAACACACTGCTGAATTATGATAATTTAGCAATTTTGGTCATAAAGTGTGCATCATAAAAGGTATCTGACCGATACTGGGATCTTACTCATATTACTTTGGTTTCCACATCTTAAGTTGCTGTTAAGAATAACAAATGTCAACATTAAGCAAACAATGAATAAAAACAACAATATATAATTTTCTGCTTTTGGTCTGGACCAAGAAAACAAAACAAAAAATGCACCCTGATTCAACAAAACAAATTGTGATTGTATCAAATGTCATTCCTTTACATCTTTCATCAAATGGCTTTACCTGAACTCACATGATTCTGCATGCATCAGCCTGATTTACATACAAGAAGGTCTTCTCATCAGAACCTTTTCTATTCCACAGAGTATTATGATCCTGGCAAACAGTGATTCAGTCAGAGGGGGAAATAAGGATGAATGAACAGGAAGTGAATCATGAATCCCAATAACTATCTATTTAAAATCTCCTTATCTTAGAAAGGAAGTTGGATATCAGTCAACATCACTTTCATGTGCTGTAAACGGCACTACTAAAGCAACATTAACATTTCCGCAACGTCCAGCACTGGAAACATTTCCAGTGAACTATAAGTATAATGCGATTGCAGGAATATATGGTGCTTTAAGTTGTAAATAATATTGTTGCTTCCCATAACACACAGCAATTCATACTGCCTCTGCACTTAAAGTACCACTAAACCATTTTATCTCATTGTCTTGACAGTAGCTGCAGAGCCATTTGTTAAACTGCACTGTAAGCTAATTAAACATAAGTTGTTAAGTGTGCATCTGTGCTTGCCAACATCCTTAAACGATGATGATCCAAGCATAAGAGTGCATACTTGCATTTAAACAACTATGATGTGGTACAGCAGAAAGAACAGAGTGTGTGTTTGATGGTCTGGCTGCGGGTAGTCAGAGGTGTGAGGGTAATGGTGCAATTCTAATCTTGACAAAAGACGGTGAAAGGTAAACGCTTTGAACCCTGAGACAATGACTGGATTACACAAACAAAGAGATCCATAAAGGTGGACCCAGCAGTCCTTAGAGGCTCAAAAAAGGAACAAAGCCATGATCGTAATTCTCAGCTTAGTATATATAATGTCTCTTAATCAACTTATCATCCAAAAGGTTAGGCAAAACTGTCTTAATCATAAATTATATAATATGTAGTAGATACAGCAGGATAATGCATTTACATTACAGCTGAGCCCAGTTTAATCATCCAATCAACATCTGTTTACTTTAAAGTCAGAGATCCTAAAAATAAAAAATAGGAATGAAGAAGCTGTGTTTTAACTCTGGATGCGGGGGCCGTAAAGAGTCGATTAATGCTTTGGGTCTCCAGTCAAAAGAGGGAGTTTTGAGTGTCTAACATTTATGTTCATGTGTAACTACCTTACCAATCATGTGCTTGCTTGCTTGCTGATTAGCTCATGTTTTGACTAGAGACCAATGTTTTTAGAGATGTGGTTTGTGTAAATTACTAGTTTGTGTGGACGGCGTTTATTTGTAATAAGCTGTACATGGCATTTAGAGGTGTACGTATGTCACCCCCACCCCCACTCCAGACACACACGCCCACACCCACCAACACTACCTGTATATTCTCTCCAATCTATAACTATATAAGCTCACATTCACTCACTGTGTCCCATCTGACTGATCATCCAAGTTCTTCTAAGCATTTAATTCATGTTTGGCTTCAACAGCATTAGTTGTTTCAATAGTTTGCACACAGTTTCCATTTGAAAAAGCCCTTTATATTCACATTACAGTAGCATAAAAGACATTGTGACTATGGTAATGCCCAGTCAACATTCATTTCAGTCAACTGCCTGTTTAACAGAACATAATGTGGTTGGTAAACGTCACATATCTGTTAGACTCACAACTAACAACTGAGAGGTAAAGTAAGCCTCTGCTCAGAAAATGCTCAGCCATAAGGCAAAATATCCATCAATAGCTACATTGCTTCATACCCAAAGCAATGTCATCCACCTTCTATACATGAAAATTTAACTGAATTGGCCATTCCTTCTCCTAACAACAAGTACTCTTAGAATATGCCCAGTGAAATATCTATAGGCAACCAATGTGAGGTTGTTAGACCACACTGTAGTAATGGCAGGGTACTCGGAGTGCATCATCTTCTGGATACCCTCACAGAGCTTCAAGATCTTAATCAACTCAGTGTAAAATATGTGAGCCATGTCTAGTAACAATGACTAATAGCCTAATGTACTCAAAATGACTAAATATGACTTGTGGAGACTACAATCATCAGCACATCAATGAGAGTCAAGATCTCCTTGCACACAGTAGACTACAGTCGGAATCTCAACATCACTTGCCAAATCAAAAATACCCAGAAGTATATCCATTTCCCACTGGAACACCGAAGCCTAATCTCTAACAAACCTATTCCAATTTTTTTAATCAGACCACTTGCATGTCTCACACTACATACATAATATCAGCAAAAAAATAAAGCCCTGTATATAAACTCACATAGCCCCTGTTAACAGCAGATGTAATTTTAACATCTGACACCACATTCAATTTTGCAACAGCTAAGAAACGAACCAGATGTAATGCACTCAACCACAAACATATGCACTATTTAAGCACAGAATAAGGTTCAGTGCTTTTGCTTATATAGGCATTATGTTTAACAGCAGTTACCGATGCAAGCATTTAATAGTGGAGAAGCTTTTATGTGTGCATTTGATTAATGTATGTTAAGGTTCTAGTGAAATATATTAAAAACCATTAAAAACAAAAAATAAGTGGCCCAAATTCGTATTTAGTTTTTAAGCTGTTCTCACCACTTATTATTTTTTTTCCCTATAGCAGGTGTTTGAACAGTTCACATGTTGAAACTGATGCACAGTTTACCCAGTCTTTTACAAAAATATGTTGTAAAAGACTGGGCCACTGCATGTTCAATGTGTGAACTTTACCTTTACAGTCAAATAAGAATGACAAATACACCTGGTTGTTATATGCACTGATAAAATGTAAAGTTATGTGAAGATAGGTTATATTTGACACTTTTAGTGTAACAATCCAAGCTGCCATTGACTTAAATGTTGGTATTTTACAGCTTTCATAACAGAAAATTTTATTACATTTGTACATTTACAACAAGTATGTCAGTGATGATTTCGCATACAGTTGAAGTATATACTGACATATATGTAAATAACTGGAATACAAGTAAACATTTCAAACTTTAGCTCCTTCCACAACAACTTCAGCTCTGTGATGCTGGTGGATTTCCTCACATGAACTGTGAGGTCTTCGTCTTAGGTTTTATCACAAGACGTACAGTATATTGGATTGAGACTTTGGACTTTGGCATTCCAAAACCTCACCTTTTATTCTTTAATCATTCTTTGGTGGAATGAATTGTGTAATCATTGTCTTGCTACATGACCCACTTTCTCTTTGCGATACAGTTCACAGACAGATGTCCTGACATTTTCCTAGAATTTGCTGGTATAATTCAAAATAATTAATTGTTTCATTAAAACCAAAAAGCAGCCCTGGTCCAGAAGCAGCAAATCAAACCATTATACTATCACCACCACATTGCACAGATAAGGTTCTTATGCTGTTCTTATTCTGTTACAAACATGTACGCTATTCTTGTTTTGTGCTCTTCTCATGGAGGCCTCAGATTCTTAAAAGTTACTTTGGGTTCCTTTGTGACCTTGCAGACTATTATAGGCCTTGCTCTTTGCATCATCTTTGCTGGTCTCCCAATCCAGGGAAGGATAACAATAGAATTTCCTCTACTTGTTCACAATTGGTCTTATTTTGAACTAGTGGAATGCAAACCTTTCAATATTTTTCCAGCCTGATGAGCATCGACAACAACTTTTCTCTGAAGCGGGTCCTTAGTGGGTCATTTGTCTTTGATTTAAGTGTTGTCATGATTTGAAGCTGCCTTTTCTCTGTTGTGCATTTGTACCCATGTACTTGTACCCTGTATTGTTGTGTAATGCACCAACCTTCGTGAACATATTTATTTAATAAAATGTACTGCATTTAAAATGAACGTTTTTGTTGTGCAGTAAGTATTTAAGGGCCTGCCTTCTTTTTGCCCTTCATCAATTCATGTGGCTGCTGCTTCTATTTGCTGTGGACACAAAGTCTGATTCATAACAACAGACCCCGCTGGACTAACACTCACACTGCTTTGTCTGCCTTATTTAATTGACTCAAGCAGTGGTCTGATAAGGGTGTCAAGTGTTACTGCTCCTCTCAGCAGAAACCTTTCAGCCTAGAAAGACCAACACACTCATATCCCATCTAATCCTATAGCCAACTACCACCTCAATCAACCAATACACACACTTATTGTTCTGCTTTCCTTTGAAACTGTTATAAAAGTATAATTCCAAATCAGGAAAATGACATAGAAATCACAAAATAATAAATAATAATAATAGTTAAAAAGTAATAATAAAAAAGTAATTAAAAAGAGTGTTTAAAAAGTGTTTTTAAACATTTGTAGACAACTGGAGCTCCTCTACCTTTTGCTCCACAAAGGTACAACCTATTGTGGATGATGCTTTTGTACCAAATCATAATTATACTGCTCACAAAATTAGGGGGTATTTCAAAATAAATATGAAGAGATAAAAAAGAAGCATTTGGTTATATTTTATTAAACAATATAAACAGAAAATCTAATGAAATATCAAAGAAAGTTTGTTTATGCCAATGTGATGTAAACTTAATTATCATGATTGAATAGAAAGTGGGGGTAAACAGAAGCATGTTAAACTGGATGAGAGTGCCACTGTTCGGTAGGGTGCATGGTCACCCACGACTGCCAAGTGGGATCCTCTTAATATCCATTTTGAAATATCCCCTATTTTTTGTGAGCAGCAAATAATCACGTTGACATCATCTGTTTGAAATAATAGTTTATTTATTTATTTTTAACCTAATTAATAGTCTTAAATCGTCGCAAATGAAGCAAAGGAGTTGACCATGAAAATTACATCTCTTAAGATTCTTAGGGTCTGCTATCTGCAATGATATAGAAATCATTGTGAGCCAACCACACCACCCCAACAGTTTCTGATTTGTGGTTGCACATAAGCCTGATGATGCCATAGTTACTTACTCATTCCAAAAATTCTATAATGGCAAATTTCTGTAATGGCGTCTTTTGCTCCTGTCCAGCAGAGAAACATGGTTATGGCGCACTTTCTAGATAGTTTGTTGAGCCAAATGCTCCATCATTATCAAATCTACAACTTAAATGTTTGTCTCTCTTAACTCTCATCTTCACTTTGCACAGATTTAAACGTTCAGGGTAGGAGCACACTTGTGTGATAATGACATGCAACAAGGCATGCTTGTTCATCACAATGGACTTTATGATTGTGCTTATTTCAGTCAGTGACAAGAGTCCAACTAAACAGGGCCTAAGCCCACTCCTTCAAACAAGCCTGAGCACAGCTTAGCATATTGGGATGTATGGATTGAGATCACACTAGTCAAACGGACTGGACTTTAGGGGTCAAACATGGGTGCAGTACAGATCACAGAATGCGAGCACACTCCAAATGAAACTCTTTAGACAGAAAAAACTTTTTTATTTTTAGGGTGCCAATATTTCTAGAGTCAACTTAAGAGCTCAAGAATAGAAAAGCCTCCAAGCTGTCTTGTGCTATTAAATTCTTAAAAAAAAAAAAAAAAACAGGTACTGGACTGGCCTGCCTACAGTCCTGACCTGTCCCCTATAGAGAATTCAAAGAGAATTTTAAAATGAGAAATGAGACCATGAATACTCCATACTGTTAAGATGTTTTTTCCAGGATAGATGAGACAAAAATACACTAGAAACACTAAATAACTTGTTATCCTCTGTGCCAAAACATCTTTTAAATCTAGTGAAAATGAATGCAAACATTACAAAGTGGTAAATGCTTTATCTTCCCAATTTTTTTTTTTAATGTGTTACAGACCTAACATGGATGCTCATTATCTCTGGTTCCCACTGTCTGAAAAGAAATAAAAGTCAAAGAAGATGTAAGAAACAAATTTTTTCATCTGCATTTCCCATACTTTTCCATGATTTGGCTTGTAATACCATTCATTTCATAATCCTGACCAACTGATAAGTCCCTGACTAAAAAAAAAAAAATTCCCACAAAACAAAGTTGCCACTACACTTGCTCAGTCATCCAGTTTGTAGCAATAGTCAAATTTTAACATACTACTTACATTTACTAATAACATATTATTCAGTAATTATGCTCGGAACAATACTCTGAGTTACTTGTCCAAGTCTGAGCTTAGGACCAAACTAGTGACTCTTAAATTCACCTTTCTAATAATAGTTATACCATGCCCTACTAGTAATGGAGAACAGCCAGTTTTATTACGAATTAATAAAACAAAATTTAAAAAGCAGTACAGTTGATGTCAGATGGGTTGAGGCAGCAAGACAGTGGCTGTCTAGTTGATGCTACTCAGTGTCCTTATTCAGGTTTTCCTGGTGGATGCTGGTATGAAGTTGGTTCCCCCTCCACTCAGTCTAAGCTCCTTATGTAAGGGCTAAAAAAAAGCAGATAAAATGAAGCAAATTTGCATACACACTTGCTCAGGGCTCTTTGTACCTACAGTTCAGCTGTGCAGTCTAAAGAAGGAAAGGGGAGTGGCCTTGTCACTAATGGAGCCACAAGATATATGATCTCCCCTATACTAATGTGCCTAATGAGCTGAAGTTCAGTGAGTTCAGTCTAGCAATAGCGACACTATCAAACCATCACCATCAAGAACAAGCACAACATTCAGATCTGGGGACATTTTAGCAAGCATTAACAGGTATTATTTTAATCAATAATTAGAGTTCTGAGCACATTCAACCAAGGGCAGAAAACAAACAGTGGAAGAGCACTGCAAGTTTTAATCCAATTGATATCATGTATATGCAGTGACCAAAATCTTTAACAATGCAGAAAGCACAAATGGAAAGAGGGAATGGAATGGATCAATGGTCCTAAAGTTGTACTTAAGACAAAACAATTTCTCTTTTTTCATACACTGCTGATCATTGATGACAAACACCATTAGCATCATCCAAATCAAAAGCTTCATGCCAAGGCAACCCAGCAGGAGCTATCTAAATAAAATGTGGATTGCTGGCTGAAAGCCCCTACTTTTATCAAATATTCTCATTATGCGCTCTAACACTTGTCAGAAATTCCTGTATTTAATGGATTAAACAAGGATAGAACACATTAAATCCTGAGATACATGACTGAGGTTGAAATGTGGAAGCAACGCTGTCCCTTCCAGTCTCGTATTGGACGACCCAAGAGAGGATCTTGTTTGTGTGCTTTTAGACCAGTCCATCTAATTACAGCCAAGCCAAAACAAGATGCTCTGTCACAAAATGTCTTTTAATGATGCAGATTTAATGCATATAATGTTTTATTTAATGCTATTTTACCCATTCTGGCTAATGCTTAAAATGCAGATTTAGTTTAAATCAGAAAATGACAACTGAATGCTGGCACTGCATTAAATTATACATGTATAGTAATAAACTAAAGAAAATTGTACATTACAGATTGCATCAGGTTGTTGCATATTCACCAGTAAGCGAACAAAGTCTGAGTAAATACATTTGCATTTTAAAATCTAGTTAAAAAACTACATTGATCCTCACCTAGTCTTAAGCAAATCTAATATCAGGCAAGAAACACCACAACATAATCCACTGTTATTACTTATTTACAACAAATGTCATCAAATGTAGACAAAAGTAATGCAAAACAAATGATACCCAATTGTTCAGTAGCTTGTAGAATTAACTTTAGGAGCAGCAGCTAAGCAACTGAAGAATTGACGCAGCTTTTTGTTGTCATGCAGATTTAAAGAAATTCTTCATTATTTTTTAGACAACGTTCGTTTGATGCCATTTGCTTATATACAGTTATGTGAAGGTGCATTCAAAGCATAATCTTAGCTTTAATGTCTGCATTTTAAAATCATGTTTTTCATTTTTCTGTACAAAATGCTCAGGCCCTGTTGTGGCAAACTCATGCTTTTTATAGTTGGTATTTGTTGGTCATAATGCATGGGCCACATCATGGCTCAACTAAACCAAATACCTTTATCTCAGATGAAAGGAAGATCCTGCAATGAAACCCAGAGATCTTTTATAACCATGAATATCACCATTTAATAAGCGAACCAAGGTTTACTGATTTCTGTGTGTTGCTTTAGGATCTCTATGATTATTCCAATCATCAAATTAAATTTGAGGAGATTTTTCTAGAAGACTCACCTCTGGGCAGATAAGACTATCAATGTTTTTCAATGAGCAATAATCCTTCTCACAGTAGAATGATTAAGAAACAGTAATGTCTCTGGTATCATTGCATGTGTCTATTATGCCAAGGGTTTTGCTTTTACATACACCTGGCATAGGCATATTGACTGACATTTCTGTAAATAGTTTAAATGACGGAATCTGTAGTGTTTACTGATGTTAGCTTAAAAATGTTGATACCTGGTGAGACCTAGAGGATTATTCACTAATAACAAATAATACTAAAGAACAACTAGAGAATTAAGTGAAATTGAATTTAATCAGAAAAATCTAAAATGATTAAAAAAATAATAAAAATAAAAAAAAATTCCACGCTAATGAACACCCTGTAGGACACAACAATTATGCAATGCATGCATGGTTATAAATCCTTAGATCTCAAACACCACTGCAAATAAATGTGATGGTGGATAAGTAATGGACATTTTGACTACAGCATACCTTCTGCTAAGCATCTGCACATTTACCCACAGATGTTGCGGTTACCTTTAGATACTCCACCCTTACAGACTGCCAAATCCGACATCCCAGCTGTTCCCATAAATGCTTGACTGGCGCTAAATCTGGTGACCAGATAGGATTCCTGGAAATCCCATATTGTGTGTTGGTGAGTATTGTCCTTCTGAAAAATGCCACTTGTTAGTGTCCCCAGTTCACAGCAAAGGCAGGACTGGATCACTCACCACGAGGTCTCCGTACTCAATTCTGACTGTTGTCAGATCCAAAACAGAACCTGAATTGATCATTAAAGAGGATACAGTCGCAGTTCATAGTCCAGGTTTCCTTCACAACATCACTGCAAACGGAAGGAAAAGGTGGCAGGTTGTCAAATGGAATAACACATAATGGGTGCCTTTTAAATAAACATCCTTCACCTAAGCACATGTAAATGGTCCAGGCAGATACATGGGTGGGCAGTGAATGTGCCACCCTTGTCTAATTTGAGATTTTTGGGAGCTGCTCATGCTTGTTGGTCGAAAAAAACAAACCTCTCTACTGGTGGTCTGGGCCACCCGGAGCCTGTTCATCGTGTGTGCCTGCCCTCACAGAACCACTACTGCCAACACAGAAAGATAAGCAACTTGCAGAAATGACCATCCTGCTTCTCTCAGTCCAATAATGTGCCCCCTCTCAAAGTGAACTTGGCCAAAGTCAAACTTGGTCAAAGGACCATGTCTAGCAGCCAACAATCTCTCACCAAAAGGTACACTCCCCAAAAGTACAACTCCAGACAGAAAAAGATTGGAACAGCTTGGCAAGGCAAATACAAAAAAAATGCAATAATCTTTACTTGACTTATACTGTATCATATTATAACATATATGACTTATTTTCTTGCCTTTTATGATATTTCATACTATTTCTGGTCAATCTTATTTCATTATTATAAAAAAAACCATCCATTCCAGGCTTGAAACACATTCCAAAAAGAGTTTAGACAGGAGCAATTTGGATCTTACAATGAATTTTAAAAAACTACTTAATGATATGATTTTGTGAACTGAAGTGTAATTGTGATTTGATACAAAAGCAACATCCAGGAAAGGCTGAGGCTTTGATTAGCAAAGATGGACAGCAGATCTAAAGTGGTTAACAAATGTGTAAGAAAATTACTGTAATGTTAAAAAACAATGTTCCTCAAACAAAGACTAGAAGGGATTAAAGTATTTCAGTTTTAACTTTCTGATTTGACTTGCTTCATGTTGCCTTGTTGATAAATGCAAGGACGACCCTGGAACAGGAATTTCTGTTGTGCAAATATTTTCATGTGCTTTTCTGCATTAATGCTGCCATAACATAATTGAAAATTACCTTTGCCAAGGATATTGTCAAAAGAACAGTACTACTACTTAAAGTAGCCAAAGTTTCCCTTGCAAATGTTCATTCTACTTGCTGACAAGACTATGGGGTCTTTTACTTGTCATAAAAATCAGCTGCAGAACTGATAACAGAAGGTTGCATTTTTTTGTATGGCCACACCCCATGAAGTGCTTCTTGGTCTTCATCTGAAAATGTAACCAAGTCAGTATGAATGCACAGTACTGTGCAACTTTTTTTTCATAAAAATTTTCAGTATGCTCTGGTTGTATATTAATAAAGAGGCTTGTCACACGGAGCTCTTTTGGTACCGGCGCCAGGCGCCGGTGCACCACACTACCCACCAAAACCTAATGTCATACACACCTTTCATGTTGAGCTACTGCTAATGTCCAGCTAACCAACTCTGTGGGTGCACACACATTGTTTGCAGCAATAGTTTAACAAAAGTATCAAAATATAGTTAAATAATTTCATACATAAACACACATATAATCATAAACACAGGTTTAATGTTTGGAGTAACTTATCTTAGCGTGGTGAGTGGAAGCTACGTTTGTTTGTTTGTTTGTCCTCGCTCTCCTGTAGCACTTCCGGGTGACCAAAGGACCCGAACTCTGGAAGCTAGCTGGCTTTGTAGTGCCAGCCTCGTTATGACCCATGATCTCAGCCACTTGTGGGTAATTAAGTGTAAATTAAGAGTTGTGAAGAGACCAGGGTTTTTGTAATGTGAACAGATGTATGGTATGTA
>JAUZSU010170638.1:0-13195 GCA_034780255.1 Parotocinclus maculicauda | reverse complement strand
AGTGTAGCCTATTTAGTGTTAAAGTTAGTGATGTCAGGTGTAGGCCTGGACAGTAGACAAATCCTGAGATTGTGAAAGAATTTAAAAACTATGCACCACTAAAGGCACTTCTTAAACAACAACGACGACAGCGACGACAGCGCTTCTCGAAACAATTCAAGTTCAGAGAAAGGAAAAGAATGGCTTCTTCAGGCTAGTTATATTGTCGATTGCCTACCTTTTTTTTTCCATTTTTCTTATCTTTTCCTCTCTTTCTTTATGAGCTGTCCCATACTAGCAGAAAGTTTTTGCCAGCCAGAAAAGAACGATCCTTCAAGAAGCATGAACATCTATAAAACGAAAGAAAAATGCTAAAACAGAAGAAAGAAAGAAAAATAAGGTCCACTATATCGCTGTCTCTCTCTCTGTACAAGTCTCTCTGGAGCTGGGCGAACGATTGGTAGGTGGGAGTGTGTTTTTCAGAGAGACAGGCCCGTGATTGGTCGTCGCCGCAGGTCAGGTGACACGGAAGGGACTGGCGCACGCAGCACTCTAGTCGTCTCCGCCCCCGTACATGTCGGCCAGTTTTTTGAAACGTGGTCCCCAGTCGTTGAGGTAGTCGTAGTCTTGTTCTCCACTGCTGGACGTGTTGAGCGAGCTGACCGAGCCAGCCGTGGAACCGCTGCCCTCGTAATCGAAAACCAGCAGAGAATCGTATGGAGGCGCCGTCGGATCGTTATCCGCCGCTCTCAGACCCTGCGGGCGATAACACAACAAATTCAAGCAGGAGCAGCTGTACCGTTTGGATCCTTGACCAGTTTCTCCAATAGGTTATTAGTCTTTTTGCTCAGCCTGCATCTGCCTGAATGCACGCTGATTAAATTACTTTGAATCTTGGTTTGGGATACAACAGCAGTTGTTGGCAAACATAATTGGCCACGGAATCAAAGCCAGCGGCATAAATTAGCGCATTTGGCCTTCGCAAACAAATCATTCTCACAGAAAAGAGGAAGGTGTTGCAATGAATGCCCCAAAGGCTCAGTCTATAAGGTTGCATCCTGCCCTAATCACAAACTGCACTCTGAAACCGTGTGTGTTTGCTAAACCCTTATTCAGAGTAATGTATATCTAAGCTGTGCAGGTTAAGGTTAATGGTTTTGCTTATTGAATTTGAACTCACAACCTTTTGATTGCCAGTAGGGGTCCGCATTCACGAAAGGATTTCTTAAGAAAAAAACTGGCAAAAGTTCTTAAGACAAACACCGAGAATATTTCTAACTGCAATTCCTAAAACACATTTAAGACTTTTTCAGATTATCTCAACAAAATTGCTTTCTTACAGTATGTAGGCCATGTTGGATTTTACAGCTTATAATATACAAGGCCAGACGACTTTTGAAATGGTTTAATCATCTCAGAGGACAACAAAATAAACAAAAAACACAGAATCAAGCATTTAAAAAATGTAACAAACAAGAAATAGATGTGATGGTGAAAAAATCTTTATTTACAGTAACTTAACGATATTTCTAACTTTTAAAGCGTATCGTAATAAAAAAAAAAACATTTAAGAAGACCATTTGTTCTGAAGAAAAGAGTGTAGAAACAAGATCATTTTTCAGAAATAACGATAGCATTTTTTTTTGCTTTTTCCGTAAGAAATCAGATCCCAGAACCTTAACCAGCTGTTGACATACCTCATTAATGAAATCTCCAATGTCTCCAGGGTGGGGCACTATGGGCCGTAGTGGGTACTGAGACTCTGGTACCACGGGCCTCTCATCCACCCGCCGGACTCCCGGGGTTTTCCCCATAATGTGCTCCAGAGAGTCTGGCTGCTGCAGCTGGCTCAGGTCATAATCCTACAGATTAACACATAGTCATACTAAAGACTGACACATGCATGGTTGGCTTCTCTATCAAGCTTTAAGTATTTCAAAAATTTACGATTCGACCATCTCTTAACATGCGGTGTTAATGCAGAGGAAGCTGTATAGATCAAAGATCAAACTGTTCTCGATGCTACAGAGCACTAGCACAATGCAAACAGCTACACTCAGCAAATCAACATGAAAAAACATGAAAAAAGTCACCTGATCCTCTTCTCCTCCACCTTCCTCGTCGTATTTGAGAATGTTGTCTCGGACATCGTCCTCAGGATCGATCAGCAGTTGTTTGGTCTGTCGCTCCTTCTCCTTCCTCTTCATCCATACCACAAAGAGCAAAACCATACCTGCGGTGTGCAAATGCAACATGTGACACGTGTATTGGTGGTAAAATGTAAAATATCTTTGTTATTTTAATGTCACATAAAAATCAATGGCTGTTCAGAACAGGAGTAAACCCAGGCAGATAGAGAGAGAACATACAAACTCCACACAGGAGAGCACTATGAGGTTAGGATTGAACTGGGAATCTCTGGAGCGGTAAGGGGACTGCATAAATTTCTTGAGCCACTGTGCTGCCCCTTGGGAATAAAGAGTGTGTGTTGGTAAATATTGATGGTATGTATGGGAGAATATTGATAGTTAATGGTGTGTATTGGGGAATATTGCTAATTAATGGTGTGTATTGGAGAATAGTGATAATTAATGGTGTGTATTGGAGAATAGTGATAATAAATGGTGTGTATTGGAGAATAGTGATAATAAATGGTGTGTATTGGGGAATATTGATAATGAATGGTGTGCATTGGGGAATATTAATAATAAATGGTGTGTGTTGGAGAATATTGTGAATTAATGGTGTGTATTGGAAAATATTGATAATGAATGATGTGTGTTGGAGAATATTGCTAATTAATGGTGTGTATTGGAGAATAATAATAATGAATTATGTGTAATGGAGAATATCAGTAGTAGATACAGTTGGACAATGTTTGTTTTTGGCTGTAGTTTGGATTATATGAATATTTGATTTCTACATACTGCACTCTGTGTAAACTAAAAATGTTACACCTACATTGTGATTTATTACATTTTGTGAGGCAGTCCTACATCCAGAACAATATGCTTAAAAGAACTCTATGCTCAGTTATTTTAGTTTTAAGACCTCTTTTAATGTTAGGGGTAGGTTTGAGACACTTGATGTGTACAAGCCTAGGCTTCAGTGCTTGGGGTCAAAGCCAAAACATGTAAAAAATACATTTAAACAGCTGCACCAGGCTCTGACCTTGCATTGTTAGAGAAGGTGGTCACAGCACACAGAGCATTCAAGAAACATGAGAGTTTCATGAATCATGTAATTTTGAGGAGTGCCTTCATGGTCCGATTCATTCACGAGTTCCGCACAGTGTTGCTTACTTTAACTCCTCTAACACACCTGTTCTCTGACACACCTCATAAACTAGCTTTATTTGATATGTCAAAAAGAAACGTATCAGACTACCGGACCATAAATCTTATGGAGATCAAATTCAGAACAGAGACCTACTCAAAGAGAAAAGTCAGCCAAGAGATGCTGGATTTATAGCAGGTGCTACAGTCTGGGACAATTTCAAATACCAGAGGAGCCAGAGAGCCCAAGGGGATCATGAATGAATTCAAACTGTCTGAGGCAGTCTAGGGACAAACATGTCAGGTGGTCCAAAATGCCTGCAAGCCTCCAGCATTAGGCACTGTCTTGTTGTCTTTCATAAATGGTCTAAGAGCCCTAAGAGCTTTTGCAGGAGGACAGTGTATACAGCTATGTGAGTGTTTATGCACTTTACAAAGAATATACTATGACCAAAAGTGTGCAGACACCTGTTCTGTATGGGAACCTATACTCTATCTGATCCAGCATCTAGTGAAAAGCATTCCCAGAAGGCTAAAGCTTAATGTAGCAGCAAATTGAGAGAAATGTCATATTCATACCCGTGTTTATGGTTATAAGTGTGGGTGTCCACAAACATTTGGCTATTTAGTGTAGTATCCTGACACCATAAATACAACTCATGCTGGACTCAAAGGCAAAATATAAATGTCAGGTGATTTTCCATGTTATAGTAAAGCTGATTGGACAAGTGCAAACTCTTCATGTCCCGTTGTCATGCTTTACTTATTTCAAAATGACTTTACTGGCTACTCAAACCCTTTCGAAGCAGAACTTTGCAGAGATACTCACTGAGCAGGATGATGATGCAGATAAGAATGGCTATAATGGCACCGGTACCCAGTCCTGCAGCAGCCACAGCACCGAGCGCAGTGCAGTCGCCGTGTTCATCACAGGGGCACACTTTGACCTTAATGACAGAACGATTGGAAAGCGGTGGGTTCCCCGAGTCCGAAACTGAAATGGGGACCTCGTACACACCCGATTCCAGGAACTGGATCCTCAGGCTTAGACGAGCATAGTCTCCTGTGGGTGGAGGGGTTGACATTTGTTAAGTTTTAGGCTTCATAGATTGGATTTAGGTGTGGTTTTAGGCACTGGAAGTAAGGTTTAGGGTAGAGATTAAAGAGCAGCAGGTCCACTTAAAGGTTTAGAGGCTTTAGATTGATTAGGGGAAGGAATGTGACTAGGGGCTGGTGATAGAGATTAGACATTGATTGTCTGACATCAAGGGCATCATCAGACCCATTTTATTGTGGTGCGTTCCCCAGTAAAATGTTGCTGTGCCCCACTAAAATCACGCCAGTGAAAAGTCAGTTTGCTGAACAGAACTAGAAGACGTGGCACTCAAATTCACTGCAGACACTGATGGGATTAAGCTTACAGTCACAGCCGACTGTCGGTCACTTGATGGATGATCGATCTCCACACGTTTCTGTCCTTCATCGATTTGATCTATGAAGTATTTTGGCAGGATAGTGGAGTAATTTATCCGGGCTTGGTACCGGCGTGCAGCTGTTCCCAGTTACACGGCTGGGGTGTTTAGCATACGCAAGTCAATGAAAATTTGGAGATGCCAATTAACGTAGCACGCATGTCTTCAGACTGAGGGAGGAAACCGGAGTACCCGGAGTAAACCCACACAGACATGGAGAAGGACATGCAGACTCCACACAGAAAGGACCCAAGCTGCTCCACCCTGGGATTGAACCCAGGACCTTCTTTTTGTGAGGCAGCGTGCTGCCACTGCAGACACTACATTTCCCATAATGCCCAAGGGTCTTTCCAAAAGCATAAGAGCTTTGGAGTAACGGCCATCTGTTGTTAATTTCGCATCCATGACAGAGTAATGAACATTTTAGTGTTAAATCTTTAATCTATTTACTGTTTAACAGGTTTTTTTAATGCAACTATGGCTGAATGGCAAGCAGAGGGGTAGTGCTGTGCCCCGCTAAATTCTGCATTGTACGTAAAGAAATGTGATTAGGATTAAGATATAGTCCAGATTATCATTAAATGTCATGGACAATATATGGATATTTATGCTAGGTTTTAGGGATAGGGGGGAATTATTTGGGACATAAAGGAAGGCTGGGTTTGGGTTTTAAGGGTTAAGAGCTGCAGGGGTTGCGCTCATGTTATGGAATAATCGTTCGGTCAAGGCATTCATTTCAAGGCATTCATAGTCACATTTGGAGTGAGTTTAGGTTATAAGTGAAGTATTTCAGGTTGGGTTTTCGGGCGGGCAATCTGGGAGAATTAGGGATTTATGTTTAAGGGTATGAGGTTCAGAGGTTTGGGATTTTAAAGTCATACAAGTACACAAGGGTTTCGTTTTGTGTTATAAATTTAATTTAGAAGCAGGAATATTATGGGGGATTTTAATTTCTCTGAGTAGGAAACAAAGATTGTCCTGGGTAATAAAAATCCACACTGGTGCCATTGGAGTTGGGGGGTGGTGCTTGTAAATACAGACTGGGGTTAGGCTTTAGGAATGCTGGGGCTGTAGTAGGGGTTGTAATTGTTTTTTGGACTTGAGTTTAGGGTGGGGCGTATGGTTTTAAAGAATGGGGTTGGAGTCAGGTAGCAGGTTTTTATAATGTTAGGGTTTTAAAGACCACCATTAATGGAACACCATTTTCATTCTGAGCTCAGTCATACGTGTCGAGAAGGCAAAACACATTCGAGGATTTCCCAGTAGGTTCACACACTCCTCACCGTTGATTCGGGTCACGGTCCAGTTACGTCGAATGATGGAAGGGTGTAGCGGCAGCTCGAAGATGAAGGGCCCGACATTGGGCTCTGTGTCAGCATCGGCAGCCGTGATGTTAATGAAGTTCATGTGCGATCTCTCGCAGATCTGTGCGTCACGTGGTACGAGCGATGGCGCGTTATCATTCACGTCTATGAGAAAGATCTGCAGAGTTCCTGTGCTGCTGGCTGGAGGAGAACCTGAGGAAGAGAGATGGTGAGATCAAAGCAACTACATTTTAAACAGACACACTTTCTTTTTTTTAAGCTTACAAACAATTATAGCTCCAAAACAAAGACACTCCCAAAGCAAAAGATGCTTTAATATGTTATATGGTAAAAATTAGGGGTGAGAGATGCACTCTGCTAAAATAATTAATTTGATTCTCGATACTGAGTTCACAATTTACAATTCTGAGTCATAATCTGATTTTATCTGCGAGAAGACATTTGATATAAGACTGAAGTGTAAACAATGGCAAACAAAAACTTTAGGCTCAAGTAAATACTAAATTCCCTGCAATTAAAAGAAAATAAGTATTTTAAATAAAGCTACTGCAATAAAATGTACTATTGTAAGGAAATTTAAATAACTACATTTTAAATAGAAAATTAAAATAAACACACAACTCTTGCACTTTCCACTTAAGAACTAAAGATGATAAAGACAATACAGGAGTTAATTTACTAGATATGGTTATGGATTGTGCCCTCTGGTGTTTAAAAAATGCAATTGCAGAAAACATCTTCCTGTTGCAGGATGCACATTGTCACTAGGCTTCTATTGTCTAGTTTTTTCCCACTCCTTTATATAAGGTGACCTTGGGGATTAGAAGGGCGCTACTTAAATGCAAACTATGAAGTTTTATTATTATTGTCATTAATGAAAACTCAATGAAAATAGGGTAGCACTAAAACCTTTGGTACAGTACATGGGGACAAAAACAGATCACCTGGTCTGGATTACACTATTTGCCTTGCTTGATTTGCTCTGAAATAGACCAAGCCCCTGGCCCTGGTGAAATGGGAGGTACTCCTGGGCATACACACAGAGACAGGGACCTGTACAGAGCTCGATGGGAGCAAATGTTCAACCTACTGAGTCTGAAGTCTGGTTCACATCCAGCTGACCAAGGGTGCTACCATATTACAGCATATTTATTTGCTGTTAAAACAGAAGTATTAAACCTATAAGACATAACCATACTCCTTAAGGTCCAATTATTTACTATATATATCAGTTTTTCCAGGGAAAGCATAATAATGCTAAAGCTATGTGTGAACAATGT
The DNA here is from genome assembly GCA_034780255.1 of Parotocinclus maculicauda. Classification (NCBI taxonomy): domain Eukaryota; kingdom Metazoa; phylum Chordata; class Actinopteri; order Siluriformes; family Loricariidae; genus Parotocinclus; species Parotocinclus maculicauda. Next base: position 5,864 of record JAUZSU010170638.1, on the reverse strand, counting down.
GAACTCTTGGCAGTACCACTCTAGCAACAAGGCACATTATATAACTCTTGGCTGTGAAATGTAGAAAGTCACATAAGCTACCTACAGTACCGTTGGGACTGGTAATTGAGAAATGTTCTGAAATCCAATATCCACTTCATGTTGTGGCGTTCCTCAGCTCTGCCTCGTCCATTATTCTTTATCAGAGCCTTTCTAGGGTGTTATCTCTCATATTGGCATTGTGCTGGTTAAAATCGGTATCTGTCAGACCAGGAGCGTAAATAAGAGCGGAGGAGAAACATTAAAGTAGAGCGATGGTGTGGAGTGAGATGTTAGAAAGAGGGAGGAAGGAAAGAGGCTGAATTGATACTGTTTGTAGCAGTGCCTCTAATCCTTGTTTGCACTCCTCTGTCAGGATGATGAGAAGCAGAATGGGCGAACGTCACACACATCACGGACACGGGCCGTGTCAGTCACAGCCGAGAAGCGGCTCTGAGTTTGAGTAAACACCGAGCTGGATGAGCCAGATAACACACACGGGTGTGTGTGTGTGTGTATGTGTGTGTTCGCTGTGATTGGGGTTTTGCTCGACTAAGCGTGTGTACGCCAGTTTGTTTTGGGAAGAAAAACAACCATGGACAGGCTTTTTAACCAGACGCAAAGACAGCCTTGTTTCTGCCTTCCACCCGGAGAGAACGCTGATGTTTCAGTTTAATAGTTACACTGGTCAAAATGAGATAAGACCCCACTTTCAGGGTAGTCTGGTAACTGCCGTGCTGGAGGTGAAAGAGCTACCTCAGTATGAAGTGTAACTGTTTAAGAGGAACAACAGTTCAGCCATGAAGCAGTAGGCCACATGAGCTCAGGTGTAGTGTAGTAGTGTGGAGGAATGTGGATCCAACACTCATTTGTTATCAGGAGCTTCATGGATCAGCTTTCTATAGTTGAGCTCCAACACTCAAGCCTAACAGAACAAGAACAAGTTTCTGGAGGGGTGTAAAGGACACTGTGGTTGGACCCAGGAGCAGTGGAAACATTCTCTGAAGTGACCACACAGGATCCAGAAGTGAACTTATCTTAAATGTGTAAATAATATTTTTTTTCTTTGGTGAAGAATGAACAAATATTATGTTCTGGGATTTTCGACATTGTATGCTGAGCCACTACGATGCATTGGCGCCCTGTCTGGGGTTGCTCCTGCCCTGTGCCCTGTGTGATAAGACAATGAATGAATAAATAAATTAACTTTGAAACATTTTCAAATTGTTTTCTAGATAATGACCAGTGGGCATCAGGGATAATTGTCAGTGTCATTGGCTGTGGGTGTGCGATGGGATTTATAGATTGAGAAGAGGTGGTACAGTGCTGTGAGGCAGATGTCTCATTTGAGGTGTGAAAAATGGAAAGCAGATGTTAATGATCGGCAAAAAGGAGTGATTGCATTCAGGTGTGCCAAAGGCCATAGTGTGAAGGAATGAGCTGAATTTGCAGGTTTATCAAAGCATTCATACGGGTCTACCAGCAGTGGGAAAAATCCCAGTCTAATCAGAATCTGTAAGGATCTGATATGTAAGTTTTAGTCACAGTTTACATTTCTTTCTGTCCAGTGATTATATGTAAAAATAATGTTTAAAATGTTTCGTCTGGAAAGTGTATGAGTCACAGGTTTCAACTTCTAGTAAGAGCTAAACAGAGAACCAAATTTTACGAGCAGCAAAGCAGTGCACACAACATATTTATGGTTTTGATAAAAGACAAATATTAGATAAAATGATAAACACACACACACACACATACACACACACACACACACACATCACTCACCATTATCTGCAGCAAGGAACGTGGCTTCATAAATGTTCTTCTTCACGTAGATGGACTCACGGTCCAGCACAGCCGTAGTTATGACCTGGCCAGTGGTGGTATTGATGGAGAGCCATTCAGCAGGATCTGATAGCTTAGCATACCTGCAAACAGAGATGATAATAATGTGTGTGAACACAAATGTTAAAGCAGATCCTGTGGCTCAGAGATAAAAGCCAGCTGCTGAAAGGACTTGGGTTTGAAGTAGTCCAAATGCTCAGGGAAAGGCCAGGACTGATTTGGAAGGCATTACGATTTGGAAGTCCCACACGGGGACAGGAGAAGGATCTGTGATTTTCTCCTGTCACACCACTTTGTTGTGTTATATATTTGTATATATATATATATATTATATATTTCTATATATTTTATCGACCTAAGCTTTTACACCTTAGAGCAGCTGCAAATTTTAGAAGCTTCTTTGTGGAGTCAGCAGAAAAAAAGTCCTCCTGAAATATGAATTAATGTCAGAACTGTCCGGTCAGGTTGGGCTCAAGTGTTTATCTGTCAGGCACCAAGAAGGACTTAATGCAGATTGACTGCCGCTTGCAACCGTCACATCAGAATTTGTTTAAACTGTTCTTCTGTAATACTGTTTTATGGAAGAGACGTCTCTCTCCAAATCCCCCCGAATGTACAGTGTGCATAAAAGATACAGAAAATAAAGAAATGTATTACTGTCCTCTTTCAATGTATCATTTAATAATTGCATATTAATAAAAAAATATAATTTGAAACAATTATAACAATTATTACAATTATAAAACCCAAAATAAAGATAAAGACAGACACCAGAACATGTCCAGCAGAACAATATCATAGGCTATTTTTCTAACATTATATTTATTTATTTTGGGACTGTGGTAGCCTAGTGGTTAAGGTACTGGACTCTGGACCAGAAGGTCTAGGGTTTAAATCCCACCTCTGCCAAGCTGCAGTTGGGTCCCTGAGCAAGGCCCTTAACCCACAATGACTATATGAATTGTACGTCGCTCTGGATAAGGGCATCTGCTAAATGCTGTAAATGTAATTTATTTTTAATATATCGGAATCTGTCCATCCATCCATTATCTTCTGCTTAATCCGCACAGGGTTGCGGGCCAGCCGGTGCCCACCCGGCAACTCACGTAGGGCACACACACAGTCACACACACAGGGCCACTTTAGAGACACCAATTAACCTAACACACATGTCTTTGGACTGTGGGAGGAAACTGGAGTACCTGCAGCAAACCCACGCAGACACAAGAAGGACATGCAGACTCTCTCAATTATATTTCTTTTAAAAATATCATTTTTAATGCTTATATTTTGTTGGTTTTTATTTAAACCATTACCATGTACTAATATGATAGGTAATATACTATTTAGACAGGTAATTTTGTAATTAGGTAATTCATTAGTCAAGTTAATTAGGTCTAACATTTGGGCTGAACGTTGAGTTTGAGTCCCATTTTGAGTCTTTGTTCTCTGAACGTTTCTTCCTAGTAACATTCAATTACCATTTCCTTGCCACTGTTACCCCAGGCGTGCTTCATTAGGGCTGTAGGCCTAGGTATTTATAAGCTGCTTTAAAAACTCCTTTGTCAAAAGCACTATAGAAATAAAATTGGCTTTGGCAAAGGTTAACTGTTTTTATCCAATCTGACCAGTTGTGCCCAAATCCCATATGCTCAGACCAGTGTACACTTGTTTTTTTTGTACCCGAACCGAATTTTAGGCATAAGCTGCTCAGAGAAAGTGTTGAAAAAGAAACTTGAATAATATAAATTGCAGTTCTTACTCAGAGCTGAGTAACTTTGGGCTTGAGAGCACTTCTAATATCATTCTTATGAGTAATTCGGAGACTGTCTTTATCTGCTCTGTTATTAAAAACCCAACACTTTAACGTTCAATAATGATAAGAAATTACAATAATGTGATTGTGGTGCGTCAGGCCCTTCGGCACTTTACACAACCTTTCAGTCTAATTAAAGTCCCAGTCCAGCACTTAATGCGGATATAAAACCTACACCGTATTAGACTCACTAGCAGCCCTTTAGTACGTCGTCACTTTCCATCCGGTGAGATTTTGCATATTAAAAAGCAAAATGATGACCAGATTAATGGCCTCTCAATAACATCTTAATCTCTGTCACCCCTTTAAAGCCCCACTTCCCCTAATTAATTAGCAGCACTACGTTAGATTTGTGGAGATCGCTATTTAAAGTGTCTGGCTCCCTTTTAAGCAACCGAGAAAGGACGGAGATAAGAAATGTGTGTCCTAATTTGACTCTTGGGTCGTGTCTGGCGACACACTAGGTGACAAGCTGTTAGTGGATGACGCTGTTTTGGGCTGTAATGTCACTTCTGGGACACGGAACTATCCAGATGTCGGAAAAACAGACAGCGTATGTGAAAAGGACAGCATTGTGAACATTAGAGACCTGAAAGGCCTGAGACAGCAGTGCTGAAGGGCTAATTAAGCCTGCAGTTTGTGCCACCAGGAAAGTCATGGCATTATTAGAAAGAAAGAAGGCATGTTCAGAGTTAATTGCAAGGATGGACAGTGCAAACATTTTATGACTGTCACACAACGAGTAACAATAAAGATTTTGAAGATAAAGAAATGTTCACTGGGCTGAAGGTCCTTAAAGTGTGTCGATTTTTTTCTTGGGTATCACAGATGCAATTTGCTAGCCTACCACCAGGGTGACCCAGACGCGAGTCCCGACGGTGCCCTCCGACCTGGTCAGGCAACCCACGGACCCAACTGCCCAAGGAACGAGCGATGCTGTGGTAGCCTAGCGGTTAAGGTGCTGGACTCTGGAGCAGAAGGTCCAGGGTTCAAATCCCACCTCTGCCATGCTGCCACGGTTGGGTCATTGAACAAGGCCCTTAACCCACCATTGCTTGGATTGTAACAATGTATGAGTTGTAAGTCGCTCTGGATAAGGGCGTCTGCTAAATGACATAAATGTAAACGTAATGCTGCGATGGACTGGTGCTCTGTTCAGGGTACATTCCTGTCTGCACACTGTAAATCCAAGGTTCTACTCTGAATAATAACTTTGGATCTGTTCTCAATTATTCATCCTCCTCTCTATTTACTTGAGCGTTGTTCATCATTATCTGGTTGAAATCTCAAAGAATTAAGCATCGGGTCTCTGAGCCTGGCATTAGAACGGACCTTTTGGGGGGTTAAATGCTTTGATGTTACTGTAGAAGCTTCCAGGTTACATCGTGTGCAGAGGTTCCCCATAAGCTGTATGACCAGTAATCCAGAATATCATTTATTAACAATAAAACAACCTGAAGCACTATTATGTAAGAGTTGCCCTGTGGGGTCCTAGAAGTGCCTGAAGTTTCCCAGTAATCATTTTCTGACCACTGTTTTCCCCCCATGTCAGCTTTTCTGCTAACAAGCAGCTGGATAGTGGTGTGTCCGGCAACGCAGACGGTTCTTACATCATTTTCATTACGTCACGGCAAAGCCCTTTTCTCTCGGGGGTGAAAGTGGCCGAGAGCAGAGGTGTTTAAGTTTGTTGAGGTGAAAACCCTCTCAGCAGCACATGTACTGTATATAAATACGTAAGGTTTAAGTGCATAAAAAATTACAGAACAAAGGATATGGACCCTTAAAAAAAAGCAGGTTTATGTAACATTTTCTACACTTAGAAACACAGGGTGCAGTGGCAGTTTTAGCTTTGTAAGCAAGCATTAGAGTTTTAAATGTGATGCGAGCAGCTACAGGGAGCTAGTGGAGAGAGTGCAGCAGTGGTGCAGTGTTTGTAAACTTGGGAACATTGAACACAAGTCTTGCAGAATTCTGAATCAGCTGTAAGGATCGGATCATGCTCAGAGGAAGCCCTGCTAATAAAGAAGAGAAAAACCGGGGTACAGTGTATTCGAGAGAGAGAGAGAAAGAGAGAAAGAGAGAAAAAAGAGAGAGAGAAAGAGAGAAAAAAGAGAGAAAGAGAGAGAGAGAGAGGCAGAGAGAGAGAGAGAGAGAAAGAGAGAAAGAGAGAGAGAGTGAGAGAAAA
>JAUZSU010170627.1:0-13195 GCA_034780255.1 Parotocinclus maculicauda | reverse complement strand
TGTTGTCCTATGAAAATATATACTTAAATATCTGCAGAAATGTGAGGGGTGTACTCACTTTTGTGATACACTGTATATTCTGCATCAGCAGGCTTTTCGGTTCTCTTCTTTTTGCTTAGACAAAATTAGAAACTGCATTTAATGAGTTTATAGTCTGTTGTCCTGAACAAATAATAGAAATGTATTATTAATAGAATCACATCTGAATGTCAGATATTTATACATCACAAAGAACGAGGGTTCACCATGTCTGTGTTTAGATGTCTTTAGCTGTGGGCTAGTACAGCATAAAAATACTGTTTTGTTAGACAGTAACATTTAACTAGTTCCCTAAGTATATTTGCCATGGAAACTTGTAAATTATTCCAATTTGTAATCGTTTGCCTATGGTAAAAACTCTGAGGAGGCAGAATATGGCCTATCCCACTGGCTGTGAGGTTTAGATGTAGAATGGTAGAGTTTTGGTCATGCATATTGATAAATAAGCTGTAACGTTTTTATTTACCCAGCGCATGACAGCATCTGCTGTAGAAATGAGGAACAGCTGGTGACAGTGAATAAGTGTCTCTCAACCGAGAAATCAGATTGCAGAAGAGTGCTGGTCAATACATACATACATACATACAGCGGGGGCCAAATGTCTGTCAGTCAGTACTTCTTGACCTTGTTTGGTCTTCAAATAGCTGTTGCAAGCTTTGAGGTGTGTTTTGGGTTATTATGTAATAAACACTGAAAACGTTTTTTAAAAAACCCAAACAAAGAAAAGCAAAATTAAGCATTTTCTCTAGTGGACTCAACAGACGTTCATCCATACATACCTCTATGCATGCATCCATAAAATATACACTTCTTATGTACCAATTAACTGATTAAAATAAACTAAAAAAAACACTAAATAATTTAGCAAATGTTAACATACATACAAAGGGACAGCTAATGATTAAGAGAAGAGGACAAACTGGATCAATCCAGAACAGAAAGCTGAAGGTCCAGATGCGTAATTGCACAAAAGAAGTTTATCAGATCCTGTATAAGTAAAGCATTACAGGTCCTCAGTTTTCCAGCAGTCTTCCTTAATAGTACATGGAAAATGCTAAAGCAGTCTGCAGGAACAAACGGAAATGTAAAGCCACAACTGGCCAGGGAAAAGCTTACAATAATTTACAATAATAATAATAATTAATCATTTAAATAATTAAAATAAATAAATAAATACATAATAAAAATAATTAATTAACAACAATAAAAGAGTGAGAATGAGTAAGTTAAAAAAGAAAAAATACTGTATAGAAAATGACAATATTTGGAAAGTAGTAGTAGTAGTAGTAGTAGTAGTAGTAGTAGTAGTAACTTGTTGAGCTATTGTGGAAGGGGTTTGACTGTAATTTCAGAAAAAAAAATCTTCTGTGGAGAGCTACAAAAGTAGCTAAAATTTCCTTGACTATTTTCACAAACTGAAGGAACACCAAATATCTACAAAGCCATATATGCTGCAAATGATTAAATATAAATAACTTTGTCCGTGTACTAAATATCATTGCTGATCAAGATAATGGTGATGGGTAAAGAGGTGTCAATACTTAAAAAAACCATAAGACATTTTCTAGTGGCCAAACACAACAAGGAAACAGGAGTACTTGAAGTGATTTGTGAGATTGTGTGTTTGTGTGTGTGTTTTGGGGGTGCACGCTTGAGTGTATGGGAACATACAAATATGTATGCTACAGATCAAATTATGCTCCTCTGTGACCTGAAGTGCTTATGTTTCTCAATTTTATCACTTGGCTCTAGCAATTGCAGCAGAAATAAAAACTAGAAGACACTTTAATTTCCTGATCAGATAAGGGAGCTCTACCAAACGAAAAAAAGGCATCTATACCTATCTCAGTTACAGGAACCTCAGATCACACTGGACTGAAATAAAGTGGTACCACTTTCAGCACAGATGTTGTGCCTCTCCATTTCAGAGGCGCATGAACAATTTTAGCCCTCATTTTGTATTGCTAGATAAACATGCACCACAAATGTTTTTTTTTCTTCTGATTTAGTCCTCATGTTTTGTTTGAACTGGATAAATTTGAATAAAGCATTGAAAGTTTTTGTTCTATTCTTAGAAAACAGGCTTATGTTGCCATTCTGCAGCATAACTAATACGAGCTATCCATAATTCTTTCAAACTGAGACAGTGGTGAGTTCTGTTTTTGGGTTGGCTTTCCTGTAAAGATGTCTATGAGTCAAAGTCAAAGTAAGCAGGTTTTGGAAATGGCTTTGTTGGTAGAAATTTCAGATTTTGGATATGTAGCATGCAAATCCGGGCTTTCTCATGGCACAGTGGGTAATGCGTGGGTGCAGCCTGGGCGCTCATACTGAAACTGTGGCATGGCTCTGCCATCTGTCATGATCTATTCGTAAATCTGTGGGACAAGAGTCAAAAGAGACATTAATGCACCTTTTATGAGTTCTGTTCACAACTTATTAATTTCCTTCTTTAAAAAGCTCAGGCTGAAATATACTGCTCACAAAAATTAGGGCATATTTCAAGTGTACTCTAATTTTTCAGTATAGATTACACTAGTATGAATTCAGTGGTATGCCCCTCTGTAAAGTTTTAATATTTAGCTCATATATCCAAACTTTTAGGTTTACTCATTATGATTACATACATATATACAGTATAGGCACAGGGAAAGAGAAAATTTACTGATAATGACGTTATATACTGGGAATACTTGGGTATTGTAAAGAATATTGTAATATTGAAAACTGTATGTTACTGTATGTTATGAACTTGTTTATGAACTTGTTTAGAGGGTGAGGCAGGAATCTGATGTACTAACTTGTGAACTTGTGATTGTCATTGAGGTATTCAATTGTTACTGTTTGCTTATGGAATTTCAAGCCATGTATCTGTTAGTTTTGTTTAAATAACAGATATCACTATTGTTGCTAAATTATCATTACTATCACTATCACGATTCTAGGATCAGAGTGACACTGTGACTATGACAATGACACTAGCCTCCAATTTCCAATATTTCATTTTATAAACAACAAAACATTTTAAAGTAATTTTTGGACTGTCCCAAACTCTGCACAATCCCACACTTGTAAAGGAGAAACATCTTGGGTAAGGGAAACACTGTAACTGAAAAGACACCAACAAATTTAAGAAAATTTGCAAAAAAAGCATGAGCCACATATGTTGAGCCAGGATGATTACTTGGATCATACCATTTGAGAGGCAAGGGGGGACTGCTGTATTTGTGACGTATCTTATGTTTAAACCATATGTTTTCTATGGATTTAACGTCAGAGACAAACATCAGGATAAAAAACAACAACAACTTACTACTTACTTTTTTATTGGTGCTTGAGATAATTCATGTAATCATTTTAGATTAAGCTAATTTAGATTTTAGATTAACCAAATGTTATTTTAGGCATCTCAACCCAATTCACCTTATAAGATTACAAATGTTCTCACTTATGTGTATTTTTCATTTTAAGGGGATTTATTCCAAACAAGAAGCATAACTCAGCTAGGCTCAGCTGAAATATTTAAACGAACCATTTTTTACACATAAATAGCATAATTTGCTTTTTTTTATTTTTTGCTTTTATTATTGCTGAGTCATGGACTTTTTGCAAAGGCTGCCAAAACCATTGTTAAGGTTTCTTCGTTCTTCACGGTCTTCAGATGATCACTATGTGGCTTGTTGCCCACAGTCCTTGTTTCTCTGAATTTGGCTATGAGTGCTGAAAGAGTGCTGTGTGAAATTGGGGTCTTTCTGGGTGTCAATTGTTGAAGTCTGCAACTATAATACCACAGCTGTGTTTATAGGACATCAGATGGCGGCCATGTTCCGGACATAGCCTAAAAAATAGGCCCCGAAATCAAAACCTGGGACCTCTGTGCTGTTTGTTTGCTGGTGACAGTAGAGTTAAAGTACATGATAAGGCCAGAACAGCAATGTAAGAAACTAACTTCAACTACAGTATCACATTCCTTGTGCATGTATGGGTCAGTGCTTGAGACTCTGAACTACTAGCCAGAAAGCGGTGAGTTTAAATTCCTCCTAGCAAGTCACTTCAACTGCTCAGCTCAACTGTACATAAGGTAAATGCTATAAATGTTTATATAACAAAGGGAGACATTGCATCAGGTATATGGAGAAATGTGTCATAGGGACATGAGTCTAGAGGTACAGTGAAATATTAAAGTTTGTTTTACTATACTGTTGTGGTGGACTAACAGTTAGGGTAATAGGCTATGAAGCAGAAGGTTCATGGTTCAAATCAGCTATAAGTTGCTCTGGATAAGGGCGTCTGCTAAATGACTAGATATAAATGTTCATGCTAAGTATCACAGTCTGTTGTAAAATATGAGATATTAAGACCATTTTCCTCTGTGCCCTGTTTCTATCTTAATCTAGCCTGTTTTACTTTATGAAACATAAGAATGAAACATAAAAATCATAAGAATATTTACAAAAAGATGGCAAAATTCTACAATTCTACTATTGTGCCTCCAATAACTTACCGCTAATGACTCATTTTAAAATCTATTTTGTTATTTATTTTGAATTTTATTACTAATTAAAATTTTATTATTGATTTAAATTATATTATATACTTAATTTTACTATTACTGCAACGTAATTATTCAATTAACATCTAGGCCACCCATGGAGGATGGGCCCCATTTTGAGTCTTGGTCCTCCCAGGGTTTCATCCTTCTACATTCAGGGAGTTTTTTTTTCCACTGTTGTCCTGGAGGTTTTCAATTTTTTACGATTGGCCTTTTAAGATAATATAATATTGTAAAGCTGCTTTGAGACAATGCTCCATTGTAAAAAGTGATATATAAATAAATTTGAATTTGAATTTTTTTAATTTATAATGTGTTTTACATTGGGCTAAACTGTGTGTATCCATGACCATGTTACTATTTGGATAAATGTGAATATGCTGGTAGCGATCACATAGTGCTTGTCAGAATTACAACGATTGCAGTAAAGCACAAGTATTTTCCATAACCAGTGTCTATTTTGAGACACTTTTCACTGCACTTGTAGAGAAACAGACAAGCTGCTCATTCCCCGGAAATTACAGAAACAACGGTTATAATCCAATTATCTCCAAACCCATCAGGATTTTACTGTCTCTACTGTCTACTGTATCAAAACACCCTGTCCCCTCTGTGCTTTCCAAAAATCTCCTCCTATAGTCCAGAGAGAACGCAGCTAGAAATAAACAACCAGCATGTCTGGCACAAACAGTTCTGTAGCATTTGCATAGTTAGTATGCAACAATGAAATAAAACACTTTAAAATTCTGATGACACCTAGAAACTTCCACAGATTTCTTGGTTTTATTATACAACCATTTGCCCTTCCTAGTTCTTTCTCATGATCATTATTCTCTTAAATAAATTAGAAGCTGTTCGGCCAGGGCCAACGCTAACAATATGAATTAAGAACATTGATAAGCCATAAAATTACTACTAGTGGGTGAAGTGAATTGCTCAGGGCAATGGTCTGCGGGGACACTTTGGGATCTGACTTTCATGTGGATGCCACATACCACCTACACATACCAAGTTCGTAGCTGGCCCTACTAGAAGGATAATGCACCCTGCCAAACTGCAATACCTGTTCAGGCTTGCTTTTAGGAACATGATGGAGAAAAAAGTTAAGGTGATGACTTGGCCTTCAATACATAATGGATATGATGGTGTCCAAAATTTTAATGTAAATCTTTACGTAAAACTACAGTGTTTAGAAAGTATTTGGTTACAACTGTTGATTGAATGCCGTATGTAGTTTTTATCAATAATAAATTAAATGACACCAATTTCCATTTACTACAGCATACACATAAACATGGTTTACATTAAATGTGTTATAATTTGGGTATATCAATCAAGTTGATAGAAAAATTATTATTGTCTGAAAAAATTCAGGTACATAGGTGTTCTTATTCACTTGATGCAAAGAATCCTAAACTGACATTAGAATTATAATACTCAGACCTCACAGTGTGAACTGTCACTGTGATAGACAACCGGAGCTCAGCAGGGAAAATCAAACTGACAAACTAAGTGCTGAAGGATATGGGAGACATGGAATTCATTGCCATCATAATCATAGTCATGCAATAAAAACTGTGGAGCAAAGTATTTCAGACACATACACTCACCAGCCACTTTATTTAGGTACATGTTCAACTGCTCATTAACACAAATGTCTAATCACATGGCAGTAGCTTAATATGTAAGCATGTAGTCATGATCAAGACTGAAGTTCAAACTGAGCATTAGAAAGGGGTAGAAATATGATTTAATGGATTTTGAACATGGTATAATTGTTAGACGGGATGACCTTTGAGTATTTAATAAACATAAAAAAAGGAAATATCCAGCAATTATCCCTTCACTGTGTGAAAATTCCTTGTTTATACAAGAGGTCAGAGGCAAACTGACAAGCAGGAAAAATGTGTTGCCTGGTCTGAGTACAAATCCATCCTGCCTTGTATCAGTAGTTCAGGGTGCTAGTGGTGTATTGGTGTGGATTATATATTTTTGGCTAACTTTGGACCCTTGAATACCAATTGAACAGTATTTAAACACCACAGTCTTCCATTTTCACCCCTTTATTAATGCAGTGCACCATCTTTTGATGCCTATTTCTAGCAGGATAACATACCGTGTTACAAAGCTTAAATAATCTAAAGCATGGTTTTTTTAAACCAGTCTAAAACTGGTGTGTTCTCAAATGGCTTCCACATTCAACTGGGATCTCATTTCAATTAAGAACCTTTGAGAGATTGTGGAATAGGAGATTCACATCATAGATATGCACCTGGAAAATGTGCAGCAACTAAGTACATACTACATACTGTCAATATGTACCAAATAATCTGAGGAATATTAATTAAAGAATTATGGTACTCTGAAGGCAAAATTGGGTCCAATTCAGTACTAAAATGTATATGTAATACAGTGTCCAGTGCATGTATTTCATATTTCTATGCTATGTAAAATGACTGTATGTATACAGTTTTTCGTAGTCAATATTTTTTGCAGTTGACGTGGTGGAAATAGAAGAAACAGCCAGGCATAAAAACCTGACTGACTTTGACAAGGATCAAACTGTGAAAGCCATGACTATCATACAATTTCTGAAATGTCAAGGCTTTCTGGCTGCTCAACAGTGGCAAATATACGGCTTACAAAAATTATATTTCATTTTGAAACATCTAATGAAATATTCCTTAATTTTTGTAAGCAATGTATATACCAATAGTGATCTAACATATCGCAAATCAGCAATAGGAAGTTAATTACCCAGCACGGCTTAATGATTGAGAGCTAGCCCAACTAGACTAAGCTCAAACAAGGTCTGCTGTGGCAGAATTTTGTAATGCTGGTCTTGGAAGGTATGTTCATCACACTCAGTTCATCACATCCTGCTGAGGGGTTACATAAACATGGACCAGATCCATGTTTCATCTATATACATGGTTTTGCCATAATTGTGTTTTCTAATGATGATGGTTTAGCATTAGATTAGATTCAGCAGAGTTGTGATTTGCTGCTGGTCTGTGCACTTGCATACAAGCTTAAAATTAAGTGTATACTGAGAGGCTTATTTAGTATTACACAATGTACAGACATAAGAACAGTCATGGCTTACATGATGTTTTGTACACCCCAAAAACCTATTGCTATTGTTTTATTTTAACAACGTGCATCCTGAGAGCGTACATCAAATGTGATTGATATTTGGATTTTTTTTTTTTGCAAGGGGACTTTCTGAAAACGTGTTCAAGGAAAAGATGTCCTAGCTATGCTTCTTAAAATATGTAAGTTATCTAACATGTTGCATCAGCTATTCACTGTACACATGATAGACTGATTCAGAGTCCATTAAAGCCATGGTTAAATGTTATTCATAGTTTTGCCACCTGATTACCTGAAGCACCAATATCATGTGCAAGAACTTTCCATTGACATGAATGATAATGAAGAACTACTCTAGGCAATTAATGCTACACCTACTCCCAGATCTAACCTCAGTAACCTAAAGCAAAAACCTTTATCAAAAGTTTATCAAAACTAAACTAAACTAAAACAATAATATGAATGTATAGCAAGACAAAGTACACAAAGATACACACACATGGACACACAAGTCTGTGGGACTGTGGTGGCCTAGTGGTTAAGGTACTGGACTATGGCCCGAAGGTCCAAGGTTCAAGTCCTGACCTTAATTCAATAGAAAGAAATTGTGGAAGTAATCTGTGTGAGGAAAATTAATAAAATACCAAGCAGGACTGAACAACAGTTACCAGAAATGTTTATTTGCAGTTATTGGTGCACAGGATGGCCACAAGAGAAGCTAAATGCAAATATTGTTGCCACTCGCAAATTTGTAAATTGGATCACTTTCCTCCATAAATTATAGTATACAATATAATCATAATAATACTTGTAATATAATTCAAGTATAATGTTTTTTTCTAACTTGTTTAATTGAATTTTCTTTATCTATTTTAGGATGTGAGTGAAAATATGCTTATATTTGAGGTTATATTTACACTCTAGATGGTTCATGTTAGACCAAGCACCAGTTTACACATTTACTGGCAATACCTGAAGTGCAAAAGCAATGTAAAACTGTTCGTTAACATAGAGCATTTGATAAGCAGTCCATCTAAACATGTAACCTAGGCGAACAAATGGTTTATTTAGTGCTTTTAACAATATACAAGCAGCTTTACAGAAGTTCAGTCCCCAAATAAACAACCAGAGCTGACAGTGTCAGGGAAACCCCCTTTAACACACAAAAAAGAAAACTTGAAAGAAACTGTATTTAAATGGTGAACCCATTCCCACTTAATTGAGACCAGACAATGGCATTATTACGTTCTGCCACTGGAGTTTTTTGTCCAACCACACATTTTATTACAAAATGCATACAATATTTAAACAGTTTTAAACAGTTAGCAAAAATATGCTCTTCTCGCAAAAAATCTAAATTTATTTAATGTTTTATCTAAAAGCTACAGACTGAGAGCTTAGGTTCTTCTAATTTTTATAACCGGTTGAAAATTGACCAAGTTATGACTATTTAAACTTCAGAGACTTGCATACCATCATTGCATAGGCTGTTTGAACGAAATTGATTCATTCAGCATGCACACTGTTACCATATTTAGATAGATGACGTCAAAAGGCTAATTGCCCTTAAGAGGGGCAGCTTTTAGTGCTTCTCCAATGTGAAGTTCTTTAAAACAAATGCTGAATTGCGTACATTTTCTGTGCTTTTCATCATTCTTGGACTGTTTTTGTAATGAATTCTTCTCAAAAACATGGTTTAAAAGCAACCTATTACTGGTAGTCAGAATATCAATCTAATTTTAGTTAAGTGTCTTTCTTATTCATTACATGAATAGAGGGACACTTACTATATCTTAGAAAAGTAAGTACACCCCTCATATTTTTGTAATTATTGTATTATATCTTTTCATGGGACAACACTGAAGATATGACATTTTGATACAATGTAAGATTGTCTACAGCAATCAACAATCTTCAGCTTGTGTAACAGTGTAAATTTTATGTGCCCTCAAAATAACTCAACACACAGCCATTAATGTCTAAACCACTGGCAACAAAAGTGAGTACACCTCTAAGTAAATGGAGAAATTGTATAATACTTCGTATTATGTGACTCATGTGAGTGTTAAAAGGTCTTCGTTGTGAATAAGGAGCATGTGTGTTAAATTTGGTGTTATTGCTCTCACACACTCTCATACTGGTCACTGGAAGATCAACATGGCACCTCATGGCAAATAATTATTTGAGGAAATGAAAAAACAAAGTGTTGTTCTACATAAAGATGACATAGACTATAAGAAGATATAGTAAGAAAATATAGCAGTTTAACAGGACAGGTTCTTCTCAGAACAGACCTCGCCATGGTCAAGCAAGGAAGCTGAGTGCATGTGTTTTGTGTAATATCCAAAGGTTGGTGTTTGAAAATAGATGAATGCTGCCAGCATTGCTGCAGAGGTTAAAGGGGTGGGGGTCAGCCTGTCGGTGCTCACACCATACACATTGTTTCAAATTGCTCTGCATGGCTGTTGTCCCAGAAAAAATCTTCTGAAGAAAAAAAAACACGCACTGTTTGAAGAAAAGCAGACTAAGGACATGGATTACTTGAACGATGTTCTGTGTTCTGATGAGACCAGAATAAACTTATTTGGATCAGATGGCGTCAGGTGTGTGTGGTAGCAACCAGGTGAGGAGTACAAAGACAAGTGTGTTTTACCTACAGTCAAGCATGGTGGTGGGAAGGTCATAGTTTGGGGTTGCATGAGTGTTGCCAGCTGTGGGAAGAAGGCAAGGCAATGCAAGGCAAGTTTATTTGTATAGCACCATCCATACACGAGGCATTTCAAAGTGCTTTACAGAATTAAAAAATAATAATAATTAAAAATAAATAAATAAATAAATAAATAAAACAAAGTTAAAAGTACAATTAAAACACAGTCAAAAACATTAAACAGCAAGCAGTTTAAAATATTAAAAGGCAGAATGCAAGTAAAATCAGGTGTCATTTGCACAGCTAAACAGAAGAGTTTTTAACCTGGATTTAAACGTTGTTAAAGTAGAGGCCAGTCTAACATTTTCGGGGAGACTATTACAGATCTTAGCTCCATAAAACTGAAATGCTGCTTCACCGTGTTTAGTCCTGACTTTGGGCACCAGCAAAAGGCATCTGCCTGATGTTCTCAAGGTCCGAGATGGTTCATATGGGACCAACATGTCAGAGATGTACTTTGGTATTAGGCCATGAAGAGACTTATACACCAGTAGAGCTATTTTAAAGTCTATTCTCTGAGCCACAACGATATAATAATTTATATATGTCATTAATGGATGAAAACACTTATTTTTGTCAATAATATATTACTTCTCAATGCTGTTACCAAGATTACAGCTACAAAGAATATTACCTTAAAAATTTAATTAAGGATACTGCTAGAAATGGTGTTCCAAACATAGCATTCTTTACTAAATAATGTCTAATAATAATTTCTATTTATGTTATGTTTAGACTACAGCTGTTTTCAAAAAATCCACACCAGAAGAAGTTGATCGAACCTAAGACTGTGATGTTTACATTCAATAAACATTAAAAATTCATGGTTGCATTAAAGCTAGTATAATGCGTTAAATTATTTTGTTATGCATTTTCTTTAAATTAGATTTTCCAGCAACCCTGACCAGGATGAAGTGGAAATGAAAATGAATGAATGTACACTGTAGGACTTTGTAGTGTTTTTGTGAAAAAATGTATATGCATTATAGATTCTAATTACAGCGGGCAAGTCAGGGATCAAACTCTGGTCTCTGGAGCTGTGATGCAACAGGGCTAACCACTGTGCCCACCCATAGAAAGCAGAGCAGAGTACAGTTAAATCCAGAAAGCAGCTACAGTGGCTGACAAATGAATGCAATTCCTCAATTTAGGTATCAGTTTATTGCATTGTGCAGGACTAAACAACAGTTGTTGAAACATTTAGTAGTGGTTATTGATGAACAAGGAGTGTCACACCAAAAACTGAAAGCAAAAGTTCAAATGCTTTGCCACTCACACGTATTAAACATTTGTTCAGGCTCATCAATGTTTTATTTTACTTTATTTGATTTACATAACCTTTCATTTAACCAGGCAATTGAACTAATTTAACCATTAAGAACGAATTCGTAATTATAGTGTTGACCTGACAAGCAGCAAGAGCCATTTAATGAAAAATGAGGAACAAAAAGAATTTGTAATGGCAAAGCAAAGCAAAATACACACACACACACACACACACACACACACACGCGCACACACACACACACACATACAGATGTAGATGCGATCCTAAAAGTCAGTTAGCTGAGAAACAAGTACAAATACACAGTGGGGAAAATAAGTATTTAATACACTGCTGATTGATTTAGCAAGTTTTCCCACCTACAAAGAATGGAGAGATCTGTAATTTATTTTATTTCAATCATGTTGCATGATTTTTAAATTAGTTAATTTTCATTTTATTGCATAAAGAATTGTATTGCATAAGTATTTAATACAATAGAAAAACAGAACTGAATATTTGGTCCATAAATTTATATTTGCAATTACAGAAGCCAGACGATTCCTGTAGTTCTTGACCAAGTTTGCACACCCAGCAGGGATTTTGTCCCACTCCTCCATACTAATCTTCTCCAGATCTTTTAAGTTTTGGGGCTGTCGCTGGGCAACATAGAGTTTCAGCTCCCTCCAGAGATTTTCTATTGGGTTCAGGTTTAGATACTGGTTAGGGCACTCCAGGACCTTGCAATGCTTCTTACAGAGCCACTCCTTAGTTGCCTCCTCTGGATCATCCAGATGGTCATTGACAAACTTCAAACGGGCCTAGATATTTGCGGGCGTGAGCAGGGGGATATTGCATGCCCTGCAAAATTTTAATCCATGACAGCGTAATGCATTACTAATGGTAATCTTTGAGACTGTAGTCCCAGCTCTTTTCAGGTCATTGGACAGGTCCGTGTAGTTCTGGGCTGATTCCTGACCTTTCTCAGAATCCTCCTTACCACAAGTGGTGAGATCTTACATGGAGCCCAATAAAAGGTGCAGAATAGGACGGCTTCTTAAAGAAAAATGAACAGGTCTGTAAGAGGTTCTTACTGGTTGGTAGGTGGTCAAATACGTATTTTATGCAATAAAATACAAATTATTTATTTCAAGATCATACAGTGTGATTTTCTGGATTTTCTTTTAGATTCTGTCTCTCACAGTTGACGTGTACCTACGATAAAAATTACAGACCTCTCCATTCTTTGTGGGAAAACGAGTGGGAAAACTTGCAAAATCATCAGATATTAAATATTAAATACAGTACTTAATTTATTAAATACTTAATTTCCCCACTGTGTATATGTGTGTGTGTGTGTGTGTATAATATCACAAAAAATATTTAAATGAAATATCCCATGATTGTTGTGAGCAGTGTATATATAAGTACAGGAAGAGGACAAAAATTGACATATTATGTGTTATAGACTACGAATAGAAAAAGCTGATGGAGGATAGTGTACTTCTACCGCCATCTAGTGTCAAGTAATCACTTATTTCCG
>JAUZSU010170616.1:0-13196 GCA_034780255.1 Parotocinclus maculicauda | reverse complement strand
CTTGGATTGTAAGACTGTATAAGTTGTAAGTCGCTCTGGATAAGGGCGTCTGCTAAATACTGTAAATGTAAATGTAAGTGAAGCTAAAAAAAAGAGAGATTAAAACTTAGCGTTAATGTGAACTGATCAGGTTTTTTAATAACATCTCTTTCCTGGAGGAAACAATAAGCCGTGATGATTCTAAATCTGCAGTCATTTGAACTCAGACGGATGATAAAACAAAACGATTGGAAAAGATCCGACATGTCTGTAATTGACAATCTCATTTTCTGCTAAATAGGAAGTAAGAAATCAGATCATGAACTGCTGATAAAGCTAAAGCTCTAGTTTTGCTCTACAGGATGAGCAATAAAGGCACGCAGAGCTCAGATAACAGCTCTGTGATTGATATTCCTTAAATGTGACCGTGCTCAGTGCTTAACGATTAGCTCTTTATCAGGAGCACGAGGAGAAAAGATAACTGCAGCTTCACATCAGTTCATTTGATCATCCTCATCATGATGGATTTGAGAAACCCTTTATCACACTCAAAATGGCACTCAGGTGAGGGACGGGAAATGTAGATGGTCAGAAGTATAGAGACACCATTTCTAAGCTTTTCATACCCAGAGTAAAAGCAAACAAACAGCAAAGCAAATCTCATAATGCAGCATTTCAGGAGGGGTACGGCCCGGCACTAGGGCTGCCAAGGAGCGAGTGAGCTGAATTACATCAAAAGCATCATGCTACACCTTAGCTGCCTGATGGTAAAAGAAAACTCGCACAGTTCTCAATTTTTTCCATGACTGAGATACAGGGTGAGTCAAAAGTCACAGGACAGGTCGCGTGCTTCGTCGTGGACTTTTCAGAAACGCTGCCAAAGCCATTGGTGAGGTTTGTTGGACGGTAGTCGAACACGACGTTTCTCAGTCCCCGTTTCTTTAAATTTGGTTGTAAGGGATGTAACAGTGCAGTGCTCCACCTTCCCATTGGAAAAACTTCCCTTGATCCATTATGGTGGCTTTTAAGATGATGGCCATGTTCTGGGCATAACCTAAAAGATAGCCCCTCCCTCACTTATTACTTTCTGGGGTATTCAGATGCGTCATTTTCCCTTTCGTTTCTGAAAGAAAAGGGCGTCCTGTGACTTTTGACTGTGGTAGCCTAGCAGTTAAGGTACTGGACTCTGGACCTGACGGTACAGGGTTCAAATCCCACTTCTGCCAAGCTGCCACAGTTGGGTCCCTGAGCAAGGCCCTTAACCCACTATTGCTTGGATTGTAAGTATGAGTTGTAGGTCGCTCTGGATAAGGGCGTCTGCTAAATGACATAAAAGCAAATAAATGTGTAGAATTGGGGATCTTTCTGGGTGTCGGTTGTTGAAGTGTGTTGCTATGATACAGCAGCTGCATTCCCTGGACATCAGAAGCATCTTCAGTTACCTGTGAATCTGTATTAATAACTTTTGAACCAAAAGAAGTACAAGAACTACATGGAATTGCTAATCTGATGTGGCTATCAATTTCTGACACAATTCTGATCTGATTTAATTCGCTACATGATCACCTTCCCATTGGAGAAAACTTTCCTTGATCCGTTATGGTGGCTTTTAAGATGATGTTCCGGGCATAATCTAAAAGATAGCCCCTCCCTCACCCATTATTTGCTGGGGTATTCAGTTATGCCATTTCCCCTTTTGTTTGGGACTTTTGACTCACCCTGTACGACAGTATGAAAAAATGCAAAAAAAACCCTAAATGACTCAAATGTAATGTTTATTAAATTTACTTTGACTTTCATTTCATTGCTGTCAGAATGAAACCAATATATGTCATGTTTCTTCTGGTCAACTTAATTTGTTCGTGATCAATTGTTCTTTTATTTTTACACTGTAGGGGCCAATTCAAAGCTAGCAATCAGTATCGGGACAAAACGCTGTGGGACTGTGGTAGCCTAGTGGTTAATGTACTGGGCTATGGACCAGAAGGTCCAGGGTTCAAATCCCACCTCTACCACAGTTGGGTCCCTAAGCAAGGCCCTTAAACCTACAATTACTTGGATTGTAAGACTGTATGAATTGTAAGTCGCTCTGGATAAGGGTGTCTGCTAAATGACATAAATGTAAACTGTGGTAGCTTAGCGGTTAAATTACTGGACTCTGGACCAGAAGGTCCAGGGTTCAAATCCCACATCTTTTAACCCACAACTGCTTGGATTGTAAAACTATCAGTTGTAAATTTTTCTGGATTAGGGCTTCTGCTAAATGCCGTAAATGTAAAAGCGCTTTGATTTTATTTGAGTCTTTGATAATGATGATCTCTAGTTTGCCCACAAATGCATGAGAATATTTTATAAACTTTTCCATAATAAAAGTCCTCAAAAGAAAGCCTGGAAGGGTCAGAATTGCCTTGTATGAGCGGTTCAGACTGTAAGGGGGGATTTTCCTGGCACATTTTGGACCCATTAATGCATAGAGAACATCGTTTAAACCCCACAGGCTGCCTGAGCAGAGTGATCTCACCCTTACAGAACATACACCTTTGTAGTGTTTAAGAACGGGAGGGTTCTCATCTCAGAGGAATGTTTACAGCACTTTTAAATCTATGTTATGAGGAATGAAGGCACTTCTGGAGGAATTATTGCTGAAATATTACTGAATTGGACTCTGGAGCTTTGGTTGCTTCAGCTCAGTTATCAAGTCCAATTGGAAGGTTGTGAATTTTTTTTATTCTGTTAATTCTCAGCTTAGTTGTATAAAGCCATCTGTTTAATTCTGTCATTTTTTTGTCTGTCCCCAGCCGGCTTGATCCTAGTAAACAAACTGCTACAACACACAAGAACATCAGTCAAAAGGAAAAACGCAGCACATGGTATTCAACTGCTGCACAAAAATGCAGGTTTATTCTTCAAACACAATAAAAACTAAAAGAAATTATTCACATTGTTGCCTGAATCATTTCTGTGAAAACAAAAAGGAAAAAAAAACATCCTAACAATGACTTCTAAACACCTACAGCTTGTTGCTCATAAATAGGCGTGAAGATGAAGCGTGGGTACAGACAGTGTAAAGCAGAGGAGAAGATCAGCCATATGCCAGGGTTATACCGATCCACCTCCTCCTCTAATTAACACCGTCTGAGAATCACACACACACACACTGCTCCATCACATTAATCAGAAGAATCAAATAATACGGACAGAAAGTGAAACAAAAGCGACTTTAGCTAGTAGAAAATATTAAGAACACATCATAAACTAATGGCATCAGCATCTTTATTAAAATCAGAAAAGATTTACATTTTTTTTTTCACATCTAAAATGTTACCAAGAAAATACAAATCTCTTGGTTAGTCAGAGAGAAGCTGAGCGTCAGTGGATTGATTTTCTCTGCCCTGTTATCTTGAGATAAACAAATCTTTTGAAGAAACATTTTGAAAAATGCCGAACAATCACAGAGTGAACGCTGATAACGAACGACAGCTTTCTGTTATTTTATTTATTGTGACATTTAATCTGGTCTTTAACAATAAAATGTTCAGTATTTTATTGTTTATTTAATGTCACCGGCACAGGAGCAAAAGTTATGATGATAGAAATTACAGCAACCAGTTAACCGAACAAGTCTCTGGAATGACCAGGGAGAACATGCAAACTCCATACACATGGAGTCGGTCTGCTAAGACGAGAGTTTAAACATTCTGAGAGGCATTTTAGACGTTTTAAACTCTGGTAACTCTTTAATGGGCAGCACAGGGGCTCGGCGCATAGTGCATAGTGCATAGTGCATAAAAATCACCAACACACTTCTGACACCATAACTAAGTTCCTAACCTCCTCTGAAATTAACATCAGCACCAAAACTGCACCGGGAACTTCATGGCCAAGCATCTACAAGCACAATGACAGGAGTAGTGTAAAGCCACCACCACTGGACTCTGGAGCAGGTCCCACAGACACAGACCAAAATCTTGGGGAAAGCCTTTCCAGAAGATTGGGGGCTGTTACAGCTGCATATAAATGTCTATAGATTTGGAATGGGAAGCTCCTGTGGATATAATCTGTGACTGTCCAAATACTTTTGGTTTTTTTTGTACTTTTCCCTGTATAGCTGCCAGCACAGCGTTTAGAAGTCCACTCAGTTTGATAACAGGGCAGAAAAACAATACACAGCCTCTCCGTACTGGTCGAGGTCTTCCCTTTTTTGCTTCTAAAAGATTGAATGCTTATACTCTAGGAGTAAATAATCACACAGACTGTATTTACAGCGTGAAATTCAGCTCAAGGCTGAAAGAAGCCACGACACAGTTCCCAGCCTTCAGCCGTGAACATGTTACTATACAGTTCCTACAGTCACAACACAGCTCTGTGTGTAACGCAGCTTACTAACGGAGAGAGAGGGAATATACAACAGGTGAGAGACGGAGAGAGACGCACAGAGTGAGGGACGGAAATGAGAAAAAAAAAATACTAATAAAAAAGGGTTTGGTTTTTTTTCCACCGAGTCCAAGCATTCATTTTATTATCCCCTAAAATCCCAAGATAGCATCAATTATAAAATGCTGTTTAAAAACCAAAAGGTGTTTTGATAAACGTTGGCTAAATCATTTAAAAAATGGAGGGCGATCGACCGGCCCTAATCTCACAGTCCCACTCCCGTCACTCCATGGACCTGTTTCTCATGGAGACACTATCTACATATTTCTAGTATGACTTTGGTATAATTGTGCTAGCTAACATGATCCGTATAGCTAGCTTTTTAGCGTCCCGCAGCTGGGTGTTGGTACCTTTGATACCTCAGAGATAAAACCATTTAGGTACGTCTGAACCAAGGTGAAATAATAATATGATTAATGCAGGGATTCTGTGGACTCGCTCCGTCTTTGAGATTTCTGATTACAGAGAGTAAGTGCTTTTAACCAACAGACACCGTTTCACTTCATTAACAAGGACCAAACTAAATCACTAAACCTCTGTGATAGAATTTAAAAGCAGTTTCATCTACAATTTACATTTCAAACCTGCCTCAGTGTGAGAGACGCAGAACAGAAACCTGGAGAGTGAGAGGATTCGGTTTGCTTCTACTCTGTACCACGACAGGAACCGTTACTGAGGTGGAGTCTCAGAGCTCGCTTACTTACTGTGGAAATAACCATAAACATGTTAAAGGTTAGGGTGATGGGTAATGTTTAGGGGTTAGGGTAGCAAGTGTAGGGTAAGTGTAGAGGGTGAAGGGCTAAGGTAAAGGATGAAGGGTACAAATTAGGATTTCGGGTGAAGGGTAAAGATAAGGGTTAGGGTTCTGACCAGTCATTTGCACTTGCTAGTACAGATCTGCACTGTTTAACGTCCACCTGCCGTCTGCTTTTAACAGCCAAGGTCTTACGAATAAGAAGAAACATAAATCTGCTCACAAAAAATAGGGGATATTTCATTTTGAAATGAAAATCAAATTCCCGTCTGAATGACCCTTACGAAACCTGCTGACAGGAAACATAATCGCAGTTCTAAAATGCATTAAAGAAACATCACTGTACCTTCTTTTTTGTTTTCATTTTCGTTAATGAGGGGATATTTTAAAATGAATCTGTAGAGGATCCCACAAAAACTGTGTGATAATCTGATCCTGTCCATGCCCCATTACTGTCACTCTTAGGTGACCATACACCCTGCTGAACACAATGTGGGGGCACTCTGAGTAGCAGGTGATAAATTGATGCGGATGAAGAGAAGCAGGTTAAACTGGACCAATCACCGTAATTGAGTTTGCATCTCATTTGCATAATCAAACAGCTTTCTTTAACTTTTCATTTGCGTTTCTGATTATTTTGTTTAATAAAATCAAATCAAATTCTCATTTTTTCATCGCTTCATATTCATTTTGAAATATCCCCTCAATTTTTGTGAGCAGGTTATAAGAATTACTGTATTATACAGCGCTACGTGTTTTTTTTGTGTTTAAGTATCTAAACTATCCCTTTACCATCGTAACGCCCCGTCCATTTCGATCAATGTCCCGAGTCACAGAATGCAATACGGACGTTAAACGGTGCGACCCTGTACTGCCTTACCCCAGTTCCTCAGCGGGCATAAACGGCCCGAGACTCCACTAGCACAAGTCTGCCCCTAGTGGTACAAAGTACAAGAAATCAGAACCACAGTTAGACAGGTAAGCCCCGGTTCTGATGAAGAGCGATCACAAAAACAACGTTCACACACACACACTGCGGATGAGATTCAAGGTGTGGCTTGTGTGTAAGGACGTTCCAAACAGGCAGCAGGTGTGTATCAGTCACTGAAATGTGTGTAAGGAATGTGTGCGAGGAGTGTAAACTGCTTGGTCCTGTCGAACTGGAGGAGCCGAGGGTCTCACTCAGGTCAGATACAGGGCTTTATCTCTCTGCAGAACGCTGTGGAACACAGACCTGAGGTTAAAACGGCAGCTGAAGAACAGGTTCCCTAATTTATTAAAAACATTTTTTTAAGAAAGATACCCAGGATTGTGCAAAAGTCTTAGATCACTGTCAAATTTGATATTTTAGCAATGGTATAATGATTATACAGGTAATCCTTGGTTTACAATGGGGATACGTTTCAACAAATCCATCGCAAATGTAATTTATAGCAAACCGAATTCCCTTAATTCCCTTTAGGAATAACGTAAATGGAACGAATCCGTTCCGGATCCCCAGAAAATCCACACTGTATAAGAGATTCTATGTAATAATGGAGATGTTTTATACAGGAGCTCCTGATATGGTCAGATAAATCCATCACAAGCTAAATGTATCATGAACTGAGGAGTTTAATATAATCTATACCATGGCAGAACCTTTTACACGTTAACATTCAGGTGGCCAAAATCATTACCATAAAAAGATATTTTATAACAAAGGGTTCAAAATGATCATGTAATTTAGTAAGTACTGAAAGTGAAAAAGCAAAACCAAATACTTACTCTACTGGTGAACTCATGGTGCTAGCTGCTAATGCTAACTGCTCAGCCTAAAAGCCAAGAGGATTCAGTTCCTGATTTCCTTTCAGTTCCTGGTTGGCTGTTAGCACTAACCTTTGACTAAGACTTATGGGGTCTTATTTGCACTAAAACTAGGGCTAATGTAGAAAGAGATGTGATTCTGAATCACTGTGTACTGGATCTTGAATCATGAATCGGGTTTTGGCTTAAACGAGCCACGTGGTGAACAGAGAGCAAACGATGAAAGCCAAGACAAACGTTTCTAGTCTAAATACGTTGAGAACCGAATTTGATGAGTTGTGAGGTGGTAAAGAAGTGAACATGTACTTGTATTAACAGAGTCCCAACACAAAGAGGGTACCTGTACATTACATATCATCAGTGACTGGACCCAAAAAGTTCAACCTTGAATTCGTCACTCTATAAATCCACTCGGCTTATGCACTTATCTCTAATCTATTTATCAATTTCACCCTGTTAACTTTCTGAAAATATACATTCCTTATTAAGCTTCTTTGGAATGTAAAAGGGTCAACTTGGCATCTCAAAAAAGCTTCCAGATGTAGCTTTAAGTGCAGGGGGTGGAGGATCACACTAAATACTTGCCACTGTAGCTCACAGAAGTAAAGCGACTGAGAAATTATAGATGGTCATTACACTATAAACATAATTAATGGTATATCCAATCTAATGTTGGCTTAAGACTTTTGCACAGTACAGCATGTATGCATTTACTGTATCTGTATCTTTAAAAATCCATGCAGGTTTAACCCTCAGTCAGTCTCACCCATTGGTGCAGTAGTCAGGGGTCCAGTCGAGACTCTGTGAGGGTCCGGTCCTGCAGCCCGGGCGATAATCCATGGAGGGAGATGACACACTGATCAAACTCTGATAGTCAGCCTGCATAGGAAAACCCTGCGACCAAAGAAACCAGTATTACACACACAAACAGTGTGCTCAATAAACCTACACTCTAGCGCCCCCTAGAGGTCTTGTGTGGTTGTGGTGCTTTATAGGTGCGTGCTCCAGGGATTGGCCAGTTGTGCTCTAGGAAGGCAGTGCTTATTTATTACAGTCAAAGCCCGATATCTGATTAATCAGGAACGGATTAACCCTAATTATATTACTTTTTATGAGAAAATTCGATTCTGACTTCGAATAAATCTGAATTAAAAAAAATTCCTAACCTGTAATTCCTTTAAAGAGTCAAATACATGTAAACAAACAATAATTCAATGTTTATTGACTGATTACTTTCCTATAACAGCTTACATTTTATACACTGCTCACAAAAATGAGGAGATATTTCAAAATGATAAAAAAAAAGGAGCATATGATTTTATTTTATTAAGACCAGCCTTTTTAATTGCTTGTTACTCGGATGTCCTTACTTAAAAATCTACTGAGGAGGGAGGGAAAAAAAAAAAAAAAAAATCTTTATTTTTCAGCACTTTTCAATTTGTGGAATCAATACAAGAAAGGAGAAAGAAATAAAAAAATGTTATTTAAAGATAAAATTTATTCAACCTACAATTAAATTAAAGTGAATCTTAAAAAAAAATAAATCAACAGAAGAAAACAATTGACTCTCCACCGGAGGGCGGAAAAAGCTAAAAAAAAAATATATATATATATTTTTTTAAATTTCAACCATTGGTGCTGCGGCGGATCCGAGAAATACAAAAAAAAAAATTGTTGGGTTTTTTTGTATTCTTCAAATATGATCGTCGGCGGATCCTCGAAACAAGCAATAAAAAAAGTCTGGCCTAAACAAAAGCATCATAAAACTCAGTTATGGTGACTGGTCCAGTTTAACATGTTTCTGTTCACCCCTGTGTATATATCACTTACTACTCAGAGTGCCCCCACATTGACTGTTCATTAGGGTGTATGCTAAAACACACCGTCAGTGATGGGACATGGACAGGATTAGATTATTCAGCAGATCTTATGGGCTCCTCTTCATATTTATTTTAAAATATCCCCTCATTTTGTGAGTAAAATAATTTTACACATGGCATAGCTATGTTTTAGAGTTATAGTTGGACACCAAACTACATCCTCCACCACGTCCAAGTATCTTGCTGTAGGTCTACATTTTGAATTGGGCGTGACTGCGACTGCATTCCAAGAAGAGCAATAAAGCAGATATTGTAATGTACAGATTTTTCTCGGTTGCTGAGAAAGCTTGCGTGTGAAAGAGGAGTTAATCTCGATGGTACACAAGAGAACGGTCCTGAAAGAGCAAGGCAGCAGGTGGCTGTGTTTCTCCTTCTCCACCTCCCCCTCCAGAGATCCTACCTATTCATGCACTGTTCCTCAAATTCTTCTCCTTCATACTGACACAAAGACTGCATCTGCCCTTTTGTGTCCCTCCACCCCCCCACTCCCATCTCCCCTCCCCTCCCACTCCCTCCCTTAAAAGTTGAACTGCCAACGGTTTTTTTGTTTGGGCCTCACAAATATGCAAAAATGAAATGTGGATTATTGCTCCCACTCCGATTTCTACCACTGCTGCCATCCGGGTTTAGAGCATGCGCAGACGTCCAAACACCTTATTTAAGCAGCCGATCTTAACCTTAAGAACCTAAAGCAAATCTTTTGCTCTTAGAACTTTTTCTTACTTTGTTTTAAAGACAAACTTTTGTTTTTCAGTCCTGAAATATTCACTTTACCACACCATAATCGAAAATGAAGCAAATAACTTTTTGACCCCGTGTTGAAATTCTGCATTTTGACTGCCGATAATAACAAACCATCCTCTGTACCAGGTCATTTCCTGACTGAGGGCTAAATGAAGAAGTGCTTGCTCTTTTAGTTGCTCTTTTAAACGTTTCCAGGAATTCCCTGAACGAGCTACGAAGCACAATGGGCTTTCATATTCAAATTCCATGGGAACGGTTTCAACTGGAAATATAAATCCACACTGCAGGTGAACGTGGACTAAATCCAACCTTTGTGTTTTTTCCATGACAGTGTGAACAGCAAGAATTACTGAATCTCATGCTTAAGCTGCTCCACTTCCATATGTGCTCCTCAAACCCAATAATATCTTTCTAATAAATGTTTGTGCACTCCAGCATGACCCATATTTTCAACTACGAATTTTTCTCTTCAGATACTGATCCTTACGTATTTCCTGATATCAATAATGAGTCTGATTTTCTCAGATTTCCTCAGTAATCTGATCAACGAGTTTATACACACTTGGGCAATCAGATACAGTCGAACAGTAGTTCTAAGTTCTAAGTAGGAATCTAGTTCATTTCAGACACCCCTGGGGCTGGGTCACACCTACGGCTTATACCAATGTCCAAAGTCAGAATATCTGTTCTAATCCGGGGGTAGAAACATTTCAAACAGAACACTTGACGTAAAAATTGGTTATGGCTATATGGATGGGCCTTATCGTCTTTCAGGACGCACAGCATCCATTTTTTAACTTCTCTGGACTCGGAGGCATTTAGGATGGACCAGGACACAGTGGAAACGTGTACTGTGGTCAGATGAATCAGCATTCAGGTTCTTTGTTTTTGGAAGAAATGAATGCCGTGTTCTCCAGACCAAAGACAAAAAAACAACATTCAGACTTATCAGCAGCAAGTACAAAAAGCCAGGCTCTGTCATGGTATGGGGCTGTCAGGGCCATTGGTAGAGTTCATTTTTAGTTCTGTTACAGCAGCATTAATGCAGAAAAGTACACTGAAAATTTTAAGCAACATTAATTCCACAAGGTTTAACAATATAACACAAAACAAGCCAAATTAGAAAACGTCAGGACTGAAATGCTGAAGTACATCTAAGGAGCACTGGATTTCTTTTATTTCCATACTGTCCTAACACACCCATATTTGTGATATCTCCATGTAACAAGTACACACACAAAAACATAAACATTCAAACAAACAGACAAACACACACACAAGATAAACACACAAACAAGCACACAGTGTGCATACTAGTTATTAGATCTGTAAATATAGTTTCTAGAATGTGAAGTATACGTGGTTTGTGGTGCTGAACTGTTTCTAAAATAAACCTTGATTTTAGGTCATGACCCGTTTATGGTTAACAGGTTTGTGTGTGTGTGTGTGTGTGTGTGTGTGTGTGTGTGTACCTGGGCCATTGACGGTGAGTGCAGGTGCATGTTGTGACTGCCGATCTGCTGCTGCAGGCCGATGTGCTGGTGTAAAGGGGGGCTTATCTGGAGCGGAGGGGGTGTCGTAGCCGCCATGTTGCCCAGGCTAATGTTGGTGCCAGGTCTAGATGAGCCGCCACGCGCCAGGCCAGGCTGCATGGGGGGCAGGTGGGGCTGCTGGGGGTACGGAGGGGCCATGTAGAGTCCGGGGTGGGACTGGAAGGACGGCGGCTTGGGGCCGAGCATTTGAGTCGCCTGAGAGACCTTAACATCCCCCGGATCTCCGTAACTCTGGATATAAAGAGCACGAGAAGAAATGATGAAACACAAAGCTGAATGGGAAGCTACACTAGATTATAATTAGCTGGGCTTGGTTTTACATCTTAGCCTTGTTAACGCCGCTCAGACACCCAATATGGTCCAAAGGTTTGTCAAAAAAAACCTGCGTTACTTAGCGATTTGTTATTACAGCCACATT
Organism: Parotocinclus maculicauda; assembly: GCA_034780255.1. Taxonomy (NCBI): domain Eukaryota; kingdom Metazoa; phylum Chordata; class Actinopteri; order Siluriformes; family Loricariidae; genus Parotocinclus; species Parotocinclus maculicauda. The sequence continues at coordinate 1,628 of JAUZSU010170616.1, read as the reverse complement.
CACTGCTAACAAATTCCTAATATGAAGAATTACACGTAGACAATCTGAAGAGTGAAGTAGCTAAATGAGTTGTACAAACACCTCAATGACTCAACACAACACTTTCATGGGTTTGCACCTCCAACAAGGCAGTTCATCACCTTCCTGCCCTGCCCTAGTAAGTCAGGCCAAAAAGGTTGCAAATGCAAAAATAAAAAAGCTTGCATTTCTGTGAGTGCATGACTTTCCGTTTGTTTTTGTACCTCACTTGAGTGAGAGGAGATTTTGACCCGAGTGCTCCAGCATACAGAGCGTTCATCGGGTCTGTCACTAAACCTAACGAGTGCCCTTGATGCCTACTTCCTATGCTGGGCGAGTTACTGATTGTTCACGCCCTCTGCACCATTATTACCCATAAAACTTAGCTGGATTCTGGTCTTTGCTGTTTTATCGCAATTTTAGGATTTTCCTTCATGCTTATTTTTGGAGGAACATTGTAACAAACATTTTTGGACGAGATGTGATAAGATAAGCCCTGCTGTATAAGAGCAGTGCTTTAATTTAGCTCATTTAGCTCCAACTGGACATCCATTTAATAATAATAAAGATATTAATAAAAGTATTACTATGTCAAATTTATAAAAAGCTAATTTACATAATCATACATATTTAACATCTTACACACAGTAATGTAATTCGGTATTTTATTTTTAGATTTTAACAAAATCATGCAAATTGTTCAAAAAAGTCCAAACTTTTAGAAATAAAATACATTTCAACTTTTTAAACTTTCATAATGTGTTATATTTAAACAATTGTGTGTTTTATTATTGTTATTTAATTAAAGCTACCTGTGGTTTGTGCAATGAGCAAAGTCTGAAAACTTCCTCGCCCTGCCTTGACAAAAAAACCCCATAATTTTTCTTGTCCCCTGCTTTGCAACATTATACAGAATTTATTCTTAATCTGGAGGGTGTAAAGTAAAAAAGGAAAGAAAAAAATAAGTTTTTGTGTACTCATATTAATCCTTGGTAAAAAGCGTACTGTAGATCCTTGCCATGGTTTGAGCAAATAAACAGATTAAGAAAATCAACATTCATGGTTATTGATTTAAAAAAAATTTAAATAAATAAAAGTCACACCCGCCTGCCCAGTGGTAAAAATTAGTCTAGAGCCCAGCAAGTCCATTAAAAAGTACCGGCTTAACTCTGATAGACAACTTGACTGCCTGCCCCTTGCCCCTTACCCCGTGCCCTGACCTGACCTCCACCAGACACCCCTAAGATAAACTAAAATGCCATCTATGAATCAAAGTTTATTCTCCTATATCAGCACCTCATAATCATGTTTAAAACCAGAGAAAAGCTTTTCACTCTCCTTCAGCAGCAAAGGGACGAATTGGATTTGTCATTTTAAAAAAAAAATTTTTTTTAATTGAGGAGTCTCACATAAAAAAATTACATACCAGCATTATGTTATAAGACACAATTCAAATGTCACTGAATAAAAACAACCTCAGTTTTTCTTTTTGTTTTGAACATAACCCCAATTCACTTACTCATACAAACACGCGCACACACACACAAACACACACACACACACACACACACACACACACACACACACACACACACACACACACACACACA